>CM056494.1:9023508-9166908 GCA_029783415.1 Anisodus acutangulus
ATGCTGTTTTGTTTATTGAACTTCCCTATGTGTGGGCTGATGCTTGATATATTCTGGTACTTGATTAGTGAAAATTAATTGGTGTGGTGAAGTCTGTATCTCATCAGGTAGATGCTCATGTAGAACAACTCATTTTTCCTTATCTTTCTTCCTTTCCACCAAAACCTCCAAAAGTAGACCGTCATAATAATTGAATTGTTTGGGATACTTAAATGCAGATAAATTAGATATTCAGATTCCATATTTTAGGATAATGGTATGATAGATAAAAATGTAACACATGGAATTAGAATAGGATGACTGAAATGGAGGAGTGCTACGACAGTGTTATGCAATCAGTGGATCCCACATAAAGTGAAATGTCAGTTCTATGAAATGGTTGCGAGACCAACAGCTTTTTACGGGAGTGAAAGTTCGGCCACAAAGGTCTATCATATTCATAAAATAAGTCTAGTTGGAACGAAGGTTTAATTGTTGTCGGGAGTGTTTCTAATATGGTTTGAGACTTGTATAGATGTAAGTGTGGGATCTTGAGAATCTTAAGGTTTGGAAATCCCATCATTGTTTCCATAAGTCCTTTTTGTTTGATTAAAGTCGTGTAGGCCAGTATAGGGTTAGGCTTGGATTTAGAGAACCTCTAATTTGCCTAAAGACAATTTATTTAGTACTAGAATAAAATGGGTTCGATGTTCTCTTGTTTACTGTTAAAAAAAGAATGAAATGGGTTCGATTATAGTAGAGTGGATATAGACGATTCATATATCTGAAGCCAACTGGATTTGGGATTGAGGAATAGTTGATTGATTGATTTAGTCTTGGCAACAGACTACCTATGTTTATGCAGATGGAATGGTGGGAAAGGTGCCAAGGGCTATGGCCCAATGGAATTTTTCCATCAAGAAATAAGGTTATGACAGGAAATGCAACTTGGATAAAGCAGAATAATATGGATTCCCAGTATATTTCCCCTCAATAGGAACACGAAAGTGACTTGTAACCAAAGTCTATTGAGTAATTAAACCTCTTGGTAACTGCCGGGAATCCTAAACTAGTGAAAGGAGCCTGACCCAAAAAGTCTTTGACTGCTAGTAATACTCATAATTTGACTACAATGCTGAGGTGACACATCGGATCTTGTGTTCTAGCTACCCAATGTGCTGCACTAAGTTCTGTTTGTCGGAGTTGGTTTTACAAAGATTGATGTCTAAAACTTAAGAATGCTACCATAGTATATTCTGCTATTAATATGTATTCCTCTTAGTTATGATTTGGAAAATATGT
Source organism: Anisodus acutangulus (assembly GCA_029783415.1). Lineage (NCBI taxonomy): Eukaryota > Viridiplantae > Streptophyta > Magnoliopsida > Solanales > Solanaceae > Anisodus > Anisodus acutangulus. The sequence goes on from CM056494.1 coordinate 9,024,790, forward strand.
GATATCCTGATAGAAAATAACTTTTCTGATTTCCCAATCATGAGCTTTCCATCTCACGCCATACCTGCATGTCAATTTTATTCTGCGAGTGGTCTCTGTTTATGTCGCCTTTCTCTTGCACTGTGACTGCTGAGTAAAAAGGTGTTTGGTAGGAGGAGTAAAAGAAGAATGGTTGTCATTTACCTTTAATCCTCTCTTCTTCCTTTTTTTCTTTTTGGTTGGGTGGATAAACGTCCACCTTTAACCCTTCTCATGTTGTTAGGAAATGAAATTGGAGGGGCTTTTGCCCATCAATATCAGTTTTCTATCTAAAAGAATTTGTGGGAATGAGGCAAATCTATTTTAAGCCTCTCCTAGTCGTACCAAACGATATACAAAGAAGTGCACGCACGCGCACGCGCACACATAGAACTTAATATAACGTAAAAGAAGCAAATCAAACGTCCCTTCTATCCCTTTTCCATTTTCTCCTCTCTTATTAGGTAGATATTTTTTATCATCTTGAACCTTTTGTCATTTCCCTAATTTTGGTCCAGAAAGGAGCAATGACTCCAATGGAAGTGTGTGAAGGCCTCGGTCTTTATGATCTTAAAAACCGAAAATGGCATATACAAGGCGCATGTGCTCTTAAAGGGAATGGCCTATATGAGGGACTGGACTGGTTATCGAGCACTCTGAAAGATCTCAAGGCCGCTGGGTACTCTTCAGTGGGCACTTCAGCCTTCTGATTGATCAGGTCTACAACTTAGCCTTTACGTCTTCAAGATTGTTTCAGTCATATGTAACCTGTTGATCTAACTTTCATTTGCTTTTGCAGGCTTCCCAAGAAGAACCTATTTTGAGGGACAAAGCTGAATACGCTGCCAAATGTAAATTGAAACGCCTGAATCTCATCGAACATTTTTACTTTGTTCTTTTGGGTCTGTGCTTTTGCGCAGTGGAATACAATAGGCACTTGATTCCTGGCCTAGGGTGAAGCTTGAATTTTTTATTATGTTGTATTCATATGGGCCTTGCAATTGGTCTTCCACGTACACTAGAATGTGTCTGTTGATACCTACTGTAGTATTTTATGTATACTTCCACATGAAATAGGTGATTAATGATCTCCCTAACAAGCATGACAAATCGATCCACCCTGCTCCGTGAAAAGTTTGTCCCTGTAGATGTTTATCATTCCTGTTCTTGCCTGTAAACATGTATGCTTGTGGAACAGTTTATCTACAAGGAAACATATGGTATCAAGTGAGACAATTGTCTTCTTTTTTTTTTGATATCCAGCTTCCCGGCTTAGATGTGCCTGAATGATCAGGGTTTGAAAACAGAGCAACTGATATTACTTACACGGTCCTACCCCATATAGAGCAACTGATATCACCTACACGGTCCTACCCCATAAGAGAGCAAATTGCTCCCACTAGGGTTCGAACCCACACTGAAGGCCTACAATTGGATTTTAAGTTTTCCTCCTTTGCTATCCAGCTATGCCCCGAGGACGAGACAATTGTCTTTCTACTTTTATGAAAAGAGGAGTGTTTTCCCCTCTACTAAACCTTTTAGGTTCAGACCTCACGATCCCATTATGCTTTCATAGAATACTCCATATACTGAATGGGCTTTTCTCATTTGTGTTGCTTTGGCAGTATATCATTGAAATGATGTTTCTGGAAATATTATGAAAGGACCACTTGACAACGGCGTTTACATCTTGATGAAAGCGCTTCAAAACATTACACAAATATAACCTACAAAGCCATTTGTTGTTGAGAAAATTTTATGTATATTCATTGTTTTTATGGTTTAGAAAAAATTGTCTTAAAGAGGGGCAACACAAACAAGAAGGGAAACTGATAAAATATATTTATTGTTTAAGTTATGGATTCACATTAACTTTACATTTTTATAAGAAACATGTCATTTCTTTTCTATTATTTTGCCTTTGGCAATTAGTTTCTTGAACCTTTTCGAGGAGTTGTTTTTAGGATTGAGCTTGTTATAACTTCTGGGCATCTTTTTCCTTCCTACCTTTCCCATTTTCTTATTGAGTTACAAACGCAAAAAGTTGTTTTAGCAATGGAATATTTACTGGATACTCTGTCAAAAGTTGAAATTAGAAGAGAAGACAGCCAAAGATTGCAACTGTTGCGAGTTGCAATTGTGCCAAGTTAATTATACTTTATCACCTCCTTCACACTACTTTTAGGGCTCGTTTGATACGAGAAATAAGAGATAATTAATTTCTATATTAAATTTGAGATGTGTTTATCTCATGTTTGGTTGAAATAAAATCATGGAATAACTAATTTCAGGATTAGTTATCCCGGGATTGTAGTATTATTTTATTCCTGGGATAACTTGTTTCAAACCAAACGACCCCTTAAAGATAAATTGTTGGTTATGATCAATCATCAATAAAGTAAAAATAGTTTCAAGATTTTTTGCAAGTTATGATCAATCATCATCAGAAGTAAGTTTGAGAGAGACGACTAGACAGATTGACAAAGATAATTCAGGGTAATTGAAGAGAGATCTGGTGGATTCATCATCATATGAGTAATTTTAGTTTTTAATATGAGTATTGGAAAAAAAACACTCGGGGAATACAAAAACAACAGGGATAGATAACTTTGATGTCTCAAAAAAGTAGCAAACCAAGAAGGTTTTGCAAGGCTGATCCTCCATCTTAATGGCAGGCGTAGTGGTCTGCCCCTATTATGAGCTTCAATTTTCGGTTTCACTGGTCAAACGGTTTTCTGGAAGTTTTTGCAAGGCTGATCTTGAGCTTGTTGCCTGTGAGTGAAAAAAATACTTTAGTTATACTCCACATATGACATCTACAACCAAAATTAAAAAAGGGAACACACAAGTGAAAAAGAATATTAGCTGATGTTGGTCTTACCTTGATTTTTCCACTAGGATCTTTTGAGATCTGTAGATCTTTCAACATTTTTGTAAGCTTCCTCAAGCTTAAATTTTCCAAAGATTGCTTATTGTCATTGCCAGCAGCGCCTTTGTTTTCTTTCGTATAAACCAAGTTCTCCTTGTTATCTGAAACAAGTATCTGTTCTGGGGCAGCATTAGGTATGACAGAAGCATTAGCCTCAGCATGATCAATTTCAGATTCTTCCATAGGTTCTTCTCTAGCAACTTCTGTATTAGCTTCTGAAACATGTAAACACTGCTGACTTCCACTCACCTTAACCTCACATTCACCTTCGTGGGCAGCATCATGTATGAGAGAAGCCAAGGGCGGAAGACAATGAGCTGCACTCTCCACAGTAGCCTTAGCATAATCAACTTCAGATTCTTGCACGGGTTCTTCTTCTCCAGCAACTTCCAGAGCATCAGCTGGTGCATCCACATTAGCCTCAGTAAGACCAACATCATATTCTTCCACATCATCGTTGAATTGCCCGAGCAAATTCACCTCAAGAGAATCTATGTTAGCTTGCATGTTAGTCAGACACTTCTGCTGACTTACACTCACCTTAGCTTGCATGTTAGTCAGACACTTCTGCTGACTTACACTCACCTTAGCCTCCACCTCAGGTTCTCCAATCAACTCTTGTTTGCCTGCAACAACAGAACTAGATTCTGCACCCTCATCCACTTGACATTCAGACATTTGATTCAAATTATCTTCTTCCTCCCCATCATTTTCTGCCACAAAATCAGATGTATCACCACAATGGGGCTCATCCTGTTCATGCAGCTGCTTGGTCAGAACCACATTAGTGATACCTGAATCTCTCTTGATATCAAATTCTTCCATGGGTTCTTCTCCAGAAACTTCTAGTTTAGCTCCTGAAACGTCATCCAAACACTGCATTTCTCCAGATGCCATTTCTTTCTCATTCTCAAGTACCTTCATTTCTGATGTATGCATATCTTCAGATCCTAAAAAACATTTAATTATCACAAAGCAAGAAATTTTGCACTGTACTAAGTAAACTAAGATTGTCATACAACAGAAATGGTGATAAGACAATTGATACAAAAATTAGACCGAAGAACAGATACCATTTTCTTGAATCTTTCTACTAAGTGAGCATGTGATTTATACATAAGCAATCAAAATAAATTGATAACCAAAACCATTTAAGTTCATGTAAATAGTCACGCGGAAGACTAGAGCAACAAATTACACTGAGAACAGAGCAATACGTACCACTGTTATTGTGCCCTAGTGCTACTTCCTCTGAGCCCTCTTCTGCTTTTGTATACAAGGCAACAACTACCAGGTCATTGACACTGTCTTGTTGAGCACATGCTATAGTATCTGTTCCATTTTTCATCAAGGTATTTGAATCTTGACCTGATATAGTATCTGGTTCATTGTTGATGTCCAAACTCTCGAATGCTTTCAAATCAATACCTGTGGAATAGCTGCAGTCAGATCTAGACCAAGTGATGTTCATGAAAGGAAAAAAAAGGTTAAGGATTCCATGAGCTGGGAACATTACCGCTTTTGTCTAGTTCTTCATTCTTGGAGTTCACCTCCAAACTTTCATCAGTTTCTTCAGAAACTGCATCAAACGTAAGGGTTCCTGACTTTTCATCATCTTGTGTGCTTGATTCCTGCATAGGTTTCCCAGCTAACCTCACTGATCGACGAGTGCTGTACACTTGCCTAATTGAACTCTTTGCCTTCACTTCCTTTCTTTGGCTAGTGAGAGCAGCTGCTGGTGTCTTTGGAACAACCTTCTTTTCTTCCTCAATTTTCTCTTTTGGTTCACATTCCTTCATTGCAGATTCCAGCTTAGCGCGAACATTAGTTGTTGCAGCCGCCCTCCTTCTGGTAGTTGGCAATGCAGGAGTCTCAATCATATCATGTTTCACTTCATCAACGCCTCTGACCGCCGTTCCTCTCGTTCTGCAGCGACTCCTAGTCGAGGTCTGCAAAGCTTCTGAGTCATCTTTGACTGTCTTTCTTTGGGTAGTTCGGCGACTAGTCCGAGGTACACTCATTACTGCTTCTGACTTTCCTGGAGACTCCATGGATGAGTTTGCAACATCAGATTCACATGTCTTCAAGACCTCTTCAATACCATCAACCTGCATATAAAAAGTATGTTATAAGCAGCTATAGGAATCTGGCTGTGGCAGTACTAATCAGGCACAACTTAGGCAATGGTCAAAGGTTTATGGTTTTGGGCATGCCCAAAAGTAGATTTCAACACACTGCTCCAGCAGATGGCGAGTTGCAACAAACTCAAACAACCAATCTCTATGACTTAATCTACTCCATTAAGGTTTGACAGTCATTGGTATCGACACATATGTAGATAAATAAAAATGTTTCCAATAGTTTAAGCATTTCAATTAGGTGGTTCACACAATCCAACAAACAGGTATGAGTTTTGGTATATAAATTAGAGAGGACGAGTATTTGACAGTCCACAGGTTCCTCACATTCTCAAATTATCTGAAAGTTAAGGGTCAATGCCCAGAAAATATAAGCTGGAAAAAACTTGCTAGAATAGAGGTGACTGCTAGTGAAATGAGGCAAACAGGTTTACATATCGATCCAACAAAACAAATATTCGCAGATCGAATCAGATACAGTTATTCCTCTCCCTATTGTTTCCATTTGAAATGCTGCTTCTTTAATTTTCATTTTGAACAAACTCAACAATGAAGTAAACCAATTTACATACCGATCCAACAAAGAAATTACTACTAGCATATAACTAATCAGATACCGATATTCTTCTTACTATTGTAACCAATTGAAATGTCAGATACAGTTATTCCTCTCCCTATTGTTTCCATTTGAAATGCTGCTTCTTTAATTTTCATTTTGAACAAACTCAACAATGAAGTAAACCAATTTACATACCGATCCAACAAAGAAATTACTACTAGCATATAACTAATCAGATACCGATATTCTTCTTACTATTGTAACCAATTGAAATGTCAGATACAGTTATTCCTCTCCCTATTGTTTCCATTTGAAATGCTGCTTCTTTAATTTTCATTTTGAACAAACTCAACAATGAAGTAAACCAATTTACATACCGATCCAACAAAGAAATTATTACTAGCATATAACTAATCAGATACCGATATTCTTCTTACTATTGTAACCAATTGAAATGCTGCTTATTTTATTTTCATTTTAAAAAAACTCAATAAAGGTTTTGAATTTAAAAACACTAACGAACTCGAGTGAGGTGACTACAAGTGAAATGAGGTAAACCAATTTACATATCGAACCAACAAAGAAATTATTCGCAGATCGAATCAGATACTTATTTCATTTTCATTTCAAACAAGCTCATCAACTCCACAACACAGGAACATAAATTTTTAAATTAAAAAAGAAAAACTTACAAATTCGAGAGATTGAAGAGCATCAGCCATGGCGGCATTGGTCATGTTAGCTGGGATTTTGTTCTTCTTGCAAAGAGCTTGCAATTCTCTCCTTGTAAGGCTGTGGAAATCCATCTTAACCGTTGAAATGAAACACGAAATCGATCTACGATTGTTAGGGGATTTATGAGCTGCACTTGGATTGACAATGTTGAGAAAAAAGGAGGGATATATATATATATACTTGTGTAGGTATAAAGAAGGAGCCCTTGTCAATGTGACCGTTGGAGCGTAAATTCAAAAAAAATTGAACTTTGGGCTGCTCGGACAAACCCTAAGCCTTTCAATGATTAGGCCTTCGGATGTTGTTTGGGAAGAAGCCCACCTACAGTTGTTTATTACCTGCCCAAGAGGTTGCTTTTTTTTGTGCGGATGGTTTTTAATTTTTACTCCTTAAATTACTGGTCTTTAATTTTTATCCATACTTTCTTATTTAATGAAAAAATTTGGCCCAAAGTACCGTTTATTTGCTGGTTTACTAAATCAGAGATTCTGGGTTCGAATTCCAGTAGAGGCAAAAAAAGAAAAAAAATTGCAAGACAAGATTTTTATAGAAATTATGCTTAATCGGGCAAAATTATATAAAGATTATGCCCCTTGGGGCATAGTTTCTATGTAATCAACCGGACATGGCATAATCTTAATTTTTCAGCAAAACTTTACCTTCATACATAGTTACATAGAAACAATGCCCCAAATAGGCATAATTTCTATGAAATCTTGTCATGCGATTTTTCTTTTTGACTCTGCTAGAATTCAAATACATAACCTCGTGATATTTTCGGTCATTTTTTTAGAGCGAATGACAAAAATTAAAGACCACCCTAAAATAGGGGAAATCGTGTGAATTGCCAAGAAGCTGAGCTCGTGAATCATTTACCTTTTTTATTCTTTTATGGTTGATTTCTAAATAAATATACAGCGAAACATATTTATAATTGTCATTCGCTATAACATCATTTCACTATAACGGCCTGATTTTCTCTGAAATCGAGTTTTCATGTTATATTTTATTCTCTATAACATCATTCTACCTATAACAACAATGACATTCATTATAGCGGTACACTCTTTATAAATTACATCTCTATAACAGTTATACTCATAATATGTGTAAGAAGTTGTTGAGGATGTTGGTAGTGTGTCATCACTTATAGCTTAAATCACATCTCATAACACCAATCAAGCAATGGATGTTATCACTTATACGGAGTTTGATGCAACTCTTCCAATTCTTGAAATTTACACTGATGAAGAGATTATTGCACAAGTGATTGGGATGGAAAACAAGAGACAACGGACACAGAATGTGACAATGAAAGTGTTGATGAAGAGCCTCAACCTATTGCTACTTGGGGTGAGATAGAAAAGTCAATTGTTGAGCTCCTAGACAACCTTCAACTGAAAATTCGAACAAAATTTTTCGTCAATCCAAACGTTATATTGTCGCTAAGAGAATGAAATTTCTGAAACAACCTACAATTGTAGAATTCTTACGTCAAACTTGAAATTGTGTTTAAATTCTTAATTAATTTTAAATGCATATGTTCCTTAGATTTCAATTCTTTATTAGTACGGTACAACTAGTCATGAATTTATTTATAATTTATTAGTAATTAATGATACATGAAAATCAATTGAGATTTTAAAATTAACAAGTATATTATTTTCGTTTATAGTATAAAAAGTACAGAAAAATAATTATTTGCGTACTTTCGTTTATAACAGCTAAATGACTGAACATCAAATGTCAGTATACATATATAACAACACCTTACTATAGCAATCATGAAATTCTCGAATAAACACTGCCATTATAGAGAGGTTTGACTGTATTACCATTTTCTTTTTGCTTAATACATTATAAGTGGCGCAAAATAATCATTGATTTATTTTTATTATTTTGACGAATATGGTCACATTTTTTTAAATCTAGATCTTGAGTGAATCATTTTCTTTATATGCTTGTTATGTCTAAGCGAGTGATAATTTTGACACAACTTCTAATAGTATATGTTAAAAGTTCAAATATACTTCATAAGGTGCTTGAGGAAAATTTAGCATGTGAAAATTTGCTTCCTATTTTATTGACTACTATAGGATTAATTTAAAAGTAGCTTAAACCCCAGATCTCTTATGTTTTCGGTTTGCTGGGACATCCAAATTGATCATCATTTTACATTTTTTGAAAAGAAAGATTAAGAGAAAAAATGATTCTATTGCTTTGTCCTAGAATTATGTCAATATTCTTTGAAGATGATTTCTTTTTAGCTTTTTATTATTTTTGAATATTGTGTTGCTTCAAAAGTTATATAAGACTCGCTTTAAATCTTAATAAGTTAAAATTTTTATTTTAAAAATTATTTGTTATTTACTAATTATACATTTAAATGAAAAAAAGTATAAATTCCGTATAAAATGTCGAAGGCCCTTATCTTCTTCAGTTATGAAATGTGACGCAGTGTCTAATAATATCATCAAAGCTTTAAGGTGGGATAAAGTTTAATGTTCAATAAAGTCTTGCTAGTAGGGGTGTTTATGGGTCGGTTTGAAACGGTTTTTGGTTAAAATCAAAATCAAACCAATTTAGTCGGGTTTTTTAATTATTAAAATCAAACCAAACTAAATACAATACATATCCATCGGTTTGATTGTCTTCGGTTTGATTTCAATTTGGTTCGATTTTTTGGTTTTTAAGAAACATAATGATATTTTTCTCTTTCATTATTTCCCTACGATTAGAAAATCATTTTCCAACTTATAAGTCGTTATTGGATTATGGAGAAAATATCTTAAGATCTAAAGCTTTAATCAAGTGAATAAACTTTATAAGAAATACAACTTTTTCTTAGGTAAATTTCATAGTTATTTTTTGAATAAATGAATTTGGATTAATGGATTTCTTTTAAGAAATGGGTTTAAGGTGTAAAGCTTAGTAGCCTAATAGAGATTTTTAAAAAAAAATTGATGAAAAAGTAAATAAAGTATTTAAAATTTATATATTGTATAGACATAATTATAAAAATTTTGAACATATTATTTTGTCCACTCGATTCGATTTTTCTTCGATTTGTTTTTAGTAAAATTAAACCCAAACCAAGTATTATCGATTTTTTAAAATTTAAAATCAAACCAAATCAAATACAAATAACTGTCAATTTATTTAATCGGTTTGATTTGATTTGGGATTTGAATGAGTTCTTAACCAAACCATGCAAACCATGAACACCCCTGGTTGCCGGACAAAAAACTTGAAAGAATAGGATTGCTCACATTCTTATAAACAATACCAATAATGGTCCGCAATGACAAAATCTTCATGAGCTGACTATTGTTCACGTAACAACACCAATTTTGGTGATTGATTCGTCAATAACAAGGGTTTATTGATGAGGCCAGTGTGTATAGGATTTTCTGGTTATATTTTGTCAAATTATAGTATAATTTAAGATATCGTCTCACAGAGATTGAAACCACCTAGGCTACAGATTTGTATTATTTTGTTACTATTTGAGAGAACTAAATTAATGAAAAGGAAATTGTTCAAAAGTCTTAAAAATTAAAATAACAAAGTAATAAATATTTTTAATTTTTTTACAATAAAAGATAGAGGTTGGGATATTTTGAATCGGCAAGAAAAATCATTATAATAAAATCAAAAGCTTGTTTTTTATTTCTCTGTTAAAAAAACTATTGCTTATTTCTAATTCAGCCATTTCACATAACGACAATATATTAATAGCACCACTCTCGCTTATACTATTAATTTATTAACAATTAATTAGTGACATTAAATAATATGTATTTAATAACACCTCTTTCGATTAGTGTAGTTAACCAATTAAAGTAATGACTTCAAACAAGAATTATCTTAATTGAGTCCAACAATTGAACAAAGGCCTCTTTCAATTATTCTTTGCTGATCAATAAAATTATTTGAGTCAATCCTCCATGAAAATTAGAACCGAAATAAATAAATAAAGATCCCTCAAATCAATAAATTTACTTGAGTCAATCCCTCCGTGAGAATTAGAACTGAAAGAAATAAGATAAAGGTCATTTAAATCAACAAACTTATTTGAGTTAATTCCTCCGTGGGAATTAAGATTAAAAGAAATAAGAGATAAATATATAATAATTATATCCAATAATAGATATATTTAATATCAAATACATTGGTGTATAAAGATGATAAATAAAAGATCCCAATATAAGAGGATAATAAGATCAAGATGTTTATTATAATAACTTCATCAAGCTTAATCTTGTATTCCAACCAAAGAAAATTACTCCATTATGGACTAAGAAAAACTAAATAGAAATAAAGACTAAGAAAATATTTTTACTATAAGAAAGAACCATAAGAGACACCAGGACTAGTTCTTGGGTCATCTTCACAATTGAATGTAATTAGGATGAAAAATGGGATGATCTTCCTTCTACATGCCTATTTATAGGAGAAATCCTACGCAGGCCTTGGTGAGAATTTAAAAGTCAATATAATATATAATACGCAAAAGGGATTGATACCTGAAATCTCGATATCATACTCAAATTATTAAAGCGACCTATGTGAGTTGCCTTCATTCGGAGTTCTTTCTTCAACTATGTTTTGCTTCTCCTCTTGCTAATCAGTAGCTTGGGCTACGCTAATTTCCACTGTGATCATGTCTGGCCTTGATCCAGAAGGAGATTGACTGGGACGGGGAGCTCGGGTACTCAAGAATCCACGTACCGCCACAGGAGAGCATTCCTTGGAGAAACTCCATACCATGTACCCCTGACAGTCTTAAAAGTGAATTTAATTTCACCCTATCACACATATAACCAGTCACATGATGGAGGTGTTTTACACTCGCGCCACATCATTGTCACATGCACATCAGATATTACGTCAAATTTTATAAAAAAAAATCCATGTCATCCAAAGACTTCTTCTTCTTCTTCTTCATCTCTTTCATGTTTTTTTTACTCAAAATTTGTCCAAAATAATCTCAAATCTTCACCAATCAGTCCCAAATTTAATATACAAACTCCACGGAATGTAACCAATCTAGTGCAACAATTCCGTTCGAAAACGCATCTCATTTGTAAAAATTCATTTTTTTGTACCAAGCTTTGAAGCTTCTTTTAATGACTTCCAATGAAAATTAGTTCAAGCTTTCAAACCTCAACCATGAAAACAATACTTCGTACATGAAATGAATCCCAAAAAAATGACAACTCGAATAAGATTTCATCCCAAAATCAGCACTGCAAATTTCATTAATTTTAATTTCAATTTCATTAATTTTTTTCAATTTCATTCAAGTTCTTGTTGATCTTAGTGTTGAAAAGGATCTTCATTCTATCAAAATCAGTTGTATAAAACTTTGGGTGTATATTGATGTCCAAACTTTGGGTGTATATTGATGTCCATCACGGGCAGGGCAATATATTATGGGTGTATATTGATGTAATATTGTAGTGTAAATGTTACATTAACTAGACTTGTACACTTACCATAATTGTATATTTAGTATCCAAGTAGAATAAGGTTTTATAAATAAAATAGGAATAAGATTCTCCTATTATGAAAATATGTAACTTGTATATATAGCCTTTCAATTAATGAAAATAATCAAGGGGGTTATTTCTTTCATGGTATCAAGAGACTAGGTCTTGCTTCCGCCTTTGCTTTCGGTTTTGTGCCCTTTCTCGGCCACACCGTCTCCGATTTCCGTCCCCCTTCACCGGAATTCGTGATATGATTTACCTCCACTCTTTCCAAATTTCCCCTCCTCTCCATTTGTTCTTTCATTATGTCTAAGAACAATTTTCATCTTGCCCTCATGGTTTCTAACATAAAAAATAACATCCCTATTGTTCTTGAGATGGAAAAAGTCCAATATGTGACGTGGGCAAAATTATTTAAAATTCACGCTATCTCCCATCAAGTCATCCATCACATAATTCCTCCCGTTACCCCTATTTCCGCAGAGCATCCTGAATTATGGATTACTCTTGATGCTACCGTTCTCCAGATGATTTATTCCACTATTTCGGTTGACCTCTTACAGACGATCATTGAGCCAGACACTACGGATATGGCTACCTTGAATAGATTGCGTGACATATTCCAAGATAACCAACATTCACGTGTTGTCACACTCGAGCAGGAATTCTCTCAAGTTCGCATGGAAGAATTTCCAAACATATCTGCATATTTCAAGAAACTTAAGGAGTTGGCCGACCAACTCCGTAACGTTGGCGCACATGTGACAAATAATCGTTTGGTTCTACAATTGGTTGTCAGCCTTTCTAAGGCCTATAATGGCGTGGGAACTCTCCTACATCAAAGCAATCCACTTCCCGCTTTTTATCAAGCCCGCTCCATGCTTACTTTGGAAGAAGCCGGTTTGGCTAAGAAGGCGACTACTGGAGCAAGCCCTGTAGTCATGTTGACGTCCTCCGCAAATTCTTTGAGTTTTGTTGATAATTCGGGCCAAAACCGTGCTCATAGTAGCGACAAAAATAATCATAAGAATAATGGCAAAAACCACGGGGGCAAACGCGGCGGTTTCGGTGGACAACAATCCGACAGTGGGCCCTGTCCAGTCAGCAGTGGGACACCTCCCTACGGGTCCCAACCGTGGGGCCCATGGCAGTGGGGCTGGGCAATGGACCGTGGCCCAACAACCTCTATTTTCCAGGGCCTTCCAACGGGGCAGTAGGTTGGATAGCCATAATTCAGGCCTAACAATCAACCTTCATCTTCTCGGTTCAGCACTAGGTCGGGGCAGCAGAGTGGACTGCTTGGGCTTCGGTCCACACAAACATTCTCGGCAGTGAGCCTCACACCTACTCACACCGATATTAAGGCCGCAATTCACACGCTTGGGTTGACAAAACCGGATCCAAATTGGTACATGGACACTGGCGCGACAACACACATGACTTCCGATCAAGGTACTCTCTCGTCTTATTCCAATTTGAGCAACCCTCGTGGTATAATTGTCGGTAATGGTAACTCTATTCCAATTCAGGGTTATGGTCATAAAACTTTGTCTCCCCCAATCCACCCCTTATCTTGAAAAATACTTTACATGCCCCCAAAATGATTAAAAACTTAGTGTCTGTCCGAAAGTTCACCACTGACAATTCTGTTTCTGTAAAATTTGATCCTTTTGGTTTCTCTGTGAATGATTTCAAGATGGGGAGTCCTCTCATGAGGTGTGATAGTAGGAGAGATCTTTATCCTATCACACCCGGTTTCAACCCATCGAGTCCAACCTTGCTGTCAGCGTTTGCAGCCCTTGCTTCTTCATTGAGGCATGCTCGGCTTGGTCATCCGGGATCTTCTATTTTGTCCTCATTACATAAAAATAATTTTATTTCATGTAAGGGTACGAATAGTACTCCAAATTGTCAGTCTTGTTCTTTAGGAAAAATTGTTAGGTTACCATTTGTAGACTCTAATTATCATACTTTAATGTCATTTGATATTATTCATAGCGACTTATGGACGTCTCCTGTTCTTAGTTCTTTGGGTCATCGGTATTATGTTGTATTTTTGGATGATTATTCTAAGTTTTTATGGACATTTCCGATTGCGAATAAATCTCAAGTTTTTTCCGTATTCTTAAAATTTATAGCATTCATTAGAACCCAATTCAACGAGAAATAAAAAATATTCAGTGTGATAATGGCAAAGAATATGACAATGGAGTGTTTCGGGAATTCTGTGCTAATAATGGGATCAATTTTCATTTTTTTTGTCCTCATAAGTCTTCACAAAATGGGAAAGCCGAACGCAAAATTCGTTCCATAAATAACATTGTCCGCACTCTCCTAATTCATGCTTCTGTACCCCCATATTTTTGGCATCATGCTCTTCAAATGACTACATATCTCCTTAACATAATTCCTTCCAAAGGTCTGACATATTCTTCCCCCTTCAAATGTTATATGATAAGACTTCTTCTTATTCTCATTTTCGGGTTTTTGGGTGCTTGTGTTATCCGTTATTCCCGTCCACCACAATTAACAAACTTCAGGCTCGGTCTACTTCATGTGTGTTTTTGGGTTTTCTGTCTAATCATCGTGGTTACAAATGCTTTGATTTATCCTTTAAGAAAATCATAATTAATCACCATATAATTTTTTATGAAACCCAATGTTCATTTACTAAAGTTCATACTTCCGAGCCTAGTTCGTATAATTTTTTGGATGATGGTATATCCTCGTATATTACTCACCATATTTTGGACATGTCCCGCACCCAAAATTCTCCAGCGGGCCCACTGCCCGCTGGCCCCACTAGACCGTCACACACTACCGTCGCTGGATTAGTTACAGCGATTGGGCCAATCCAGCCCAATTCTGGAACTGGTCCAGTTCCAGCGCCTGATTACCCTATTGGGCAAGCAGGCCCACTGCCTGCTGGCCAGTCCATCTCGAGCCCAGAAAATTCCCAAAATCCGCCCACTTTTTTCTCAAGTCATAGACCGGTCGCTCGTAGTCAGCGGGGTGTTTTTAAACTAAAAAGATATTTTAATTTAAATTCTAATGTTCTTAAATCACCCTTACTCCGTACTCCTGTGTCTGCATTAAATGACCCAAATTGGAAAATTGCTATGACCGATGAATATAATGCTCTTATTGATAATAAGACGTGGGAGTTGGTACCCCGTCTTTCTGGTATTAATATTATTAGGTCTATGAGGATTTTTGCTCACAAGAAAAATTAAGATGGTTCATTTGCACGACATAAGGCGCGGCTTGTGGGTGATGGTAAAACTCAGCAGGTTGGGGTGGATTGTGGTGAGACATTTAGTCTGGTGGTCAAGTCGGCTAGCATTCGCACTGTACTCAGCTTGGCTCTTTCGAAAGCATGGCATATTCATCAGTTAGATATAAAGAATGCTTTCCTACATGGTGATCTCAAAGAAACAGTTTATATGCATCAGCCGTTGGGATTCAGGGATCCTAAACATCCTCATCATATCTGTTTGTTGAAGAAGTCCTTATATGGGCTTAAGCAGTCTCCACGGGCATGGTATACAAGATTTGCTGACTATGTTTCGACTAATGGGTTCACTCACAGCAGGTCAGATAATTCCTTGTGCATCTACCGTCGTGGTTCGTCCTTGGCCTACATTCTGTTGTATGTGGATGTTATCATATTGACGGCCTCTATAGATGTATTACGCCAGTCTATCATGACTATGCTCAGTTCCGAGTTTGCTATGAAAGACTTAGGGCCCTTGAGTTACTTTTTGGGGATTGTCGTCACTCGTCATTCCGATAGATTGTTCTTGTCTCAACGGAAGTATGCAGCTGAGATCATCGAGAGGGCTGGGATGTCATCCTATAAGTCCACTTCCACTCCAGTTGATACAAAGCCCAAACTTAGTGTCGCGGTCGGCCGGCGTACCCTCGAGGATCCGACCCGCTATCGCACCTTGCAGGGGCCTTCAGTATCTTACCTTTGTACGCGCCCATTTTTCGACCCGGCTCGGGTCAAAGCGGAGCTCGGACGTATGGGGTGATTCCTGGGTAAAGGATTGAGGAGTCGCCACCTAATTATTTTTACGGTGAATTAGGACACCTAAATATTTAAACTAAGTGCTGCAATGTAACTCCAATTTTAAGGTCTGCGAAACTAGTGAGATTCTAGGTAAGGGTTCTTTATTATCCTAAAGGGAAGGGGTTAGGCATCCTTTAAGATCCGCTAACTTGCGGTTATCCGGTAAAACTCAGATTAATTATTGCTAGAAAAATACATGTTTTACAAGTATAATAAATAAAAAGATGTTTTGCAAATATGATGCATTTTATATAAGTAAATATGATGCATTTTATACAAATACGTATTCGGATGACATAAAAGAAAGATACATGTAAAGTTTTTTAGAAAAACATGCATTTGTGACAATAAATTCTTTATAATGCCAAAGAAGCGAATCTTTCAAAAATCAACAAGTTGCAAAAATAATAATAAAAAGATAAGCTTATTTTGTACAATTTAATTGAAGCAAATAAAGATGACAAGAGTTGTTTTAAAATTTTGAATAAGCGTGATTTGAGCCTAAAATAAATAACCTAGCGAAGGATTTCTAAGTTTGCGAGCCTACAAATAAATAAGCTAGCGACGGGTTTCAAATCTTAAACTAACCTATGAATAAATCCTAAGTTTGCCTATTCTAAGCATTTCAATAATTACATAAGTGCGATAAATAATATTACAATACAAAGCGAAATAAAAGTGAATTAAAGAAAGAAATAAATAAACTCCGAGGAATATTTGTCGTTATTTACTTTAATCCTCGCAAGTATTAAGAACAAACGGTTAGAAACATTTAAACACAAATAACTTCATATCCGTATTCAAAACAAATGAATGTTTTGATCGCGGAGGCTCAGACTTAAATTTTGAAAAGAACATTCCAATCACGTCGTGGTCGCAAACATATGACTAATATAGTTTATTTTTGATTGCCTCGCCTACTAAACGTGTTGGTCTCTCGGGTGGAATAAAAAGATCACTATAATCACGTCGTGGTCGCGAATATATAACTTGTTGGTTATTTTAGTCACCTCGCCTACTAAACATGTTGATCTCGGATAAAAGGTTTAAGTCTTCATCCTTGCCCGAAGTTATATTTCCGTCTTTGCAACCGTAGGCCTCAAAATCGACGGATATTTTTCATCGGCCGGTGTAGTAACGTGTTCAAATCAAGAAAAATGAAACAAGAATAAAGAGGCGAGCGATAGCATGAAAACAAATGAGGCAAGAAGGCAAGAAAAAGAGGCGAATTCTTGTTTTAAAAATGACGCGGTGTCTAGTTTTAAAACAAAGAAGCAAGAGAACGTAATTTGAATCTTTGAAACAAAGAATCGAAATAGAAAGCAATGTTGGAAAAATGCGGTGTTTAGTTTAAAACAAGAAATGATAAAGCAAGTAAACAGATCTGAAATGGGAGCAAATCAAACCGAAAGACAATGAAAGCAGTAACAAAGATAGCGGCAGCGATAGCATAGCGGTAGCGATAGCGATGCTTGATAGCGATATGATGCGATAGCGATGCGATGGCGATGGCGATGGCGGTAACGATGCGATGAAGTAGTAGCGGTAGCGATAGCGGTAGCGATGGCGATGGCGATGGCGATGGCGATGCGATGGCGAAACAGTTTCGAAAATGACGCGGTGTCTAGTTTTAAAACGAGAAAGCGATGAGAACGGTAATTTTAATCTTTGAAACAGCGAAATAAGCGGTGTTGGAAAAATGCGGTGTCTAGTTTAAAACGATAAAAAATGATAAAGCAAGAAAGCGATGTCTGAAGCGGGAGTAAATCGAAGCGAAAAACGGCTGACCGAACAGACGGTATTTATTCAAACGATAAAAAAGCGATAATATGAAACCAGAAGCGTCTCGAAGATGGACGCAATATTGGTTTGGATCAATAAGACAACAAAGAGAATCACGGTATTAATTCAATCAATAACATAATAATAATGCCAAGGAAACAGACAAGAGTGATTTAAAATACCCGACCCGAAGTTCTCAAATTCGAAATATTCAAATCGGTCGCCTGACTCAGTCGATGA
Source organism: Anisodus acutangulus (assembly GCA_029783415.1). Lineage (NCBI taxonomy): Eukaryota > Viridiplantae > Streptophyta > Magnoliopsida > Solanales > Solanaceae > Anisodus > Anisodus acutangulus. The sequence goes on from CM056494.1 coordinate 9,042,755, forward strand.
TTCAAACCCGAAATCAGATTTCAGCACCAATTTCAGATAACCAAGAACAAGAATATGAAATGCAAGAATTCTGAAAATGTTGCCCAAACCGGGTCGACCCGACCCGGATCAGCGATCCAAACTTGAATCAGATTTCAAACCAAATTCAGATAACCAATAACAAGAATATGAAATGCAAGGATTCTGAAAAATATTACCCAAACCGGGTCGACCCGACCCGGGTCAGTGACCCGACCCGGATCAGTGTTTCAACCCGGATCAGATTTCAACACCAAATTCAGATAACCAATAACAAGAATATGAAATGCAAGGATTCTGAAAAATATTACCCAAACCGGGTCGACCCGACCCGGGTCAGTGACCCGACCCGGATCAGTGTTTCAACCCGGATCAAACAAATTCATCAATTTCAGATAACCAAAGATAACGACAGCAGCAATGTAGGAAAATGGGAAAAATCTAAACCGGGTCGACCCGACCAGTCGATGTTTGACCGAATTGTGTGTTCAACCCAAGTCAAATAATTTCATCAATTTCAGATAACCAATGATAACAAACAAAGAATGTAAGAAAATTGAAAATCTAAACCGGTCGACTGACCGGTCGCTGACCCGACCAAATCGGTGATCCAAACAAATCTTACACCAAATTCAGATAACCAACATACATAAACATGAAATGCAAGAATTCGAAAATGTTACCTCAACCGGTCGACCTGGGTCGACCCAATTCAAATCGATGAAAAAATCAGAGAAAATCAAAGGGGATGACAAACCTTTCTGACTTGATTCTTGGAACAACAACGGCCAAATACTCTCAACTCAAGAACACAACAAAATAACTATGTATATATTGAATAAACTTCCAAAATCCTTTTTTTCTCTCTGAAAAATCCCTCCTCAATGAAGAACAAATCATGGGGTATTTATAGGTGGATTCCCAAGAATCGAGTTTGAATTTTGAATTAAAGGCAAAAATCTGAATTTGGAAGCGGATTTTAGGGGTATGAGTTGGACGAAATGATGGGAGGGGTGTGGGGTGTCGTGGAGTGGGTGGTGGCGGCGAGGTGACCGGTCGGATGGGGGTATAGGGGCGGCGGCTTGAGGTTGAAGGAGGGTAGGGTTTGAATTTTTGGTTTTTGTTTTTTTGGGAAGATTTTGGGTATAAAGGGGGCATGGGTCGGTTTTTTGGGCCGGTTTGGGTTTGGTGGGGGGTTTAATTGGGGTTGGGCTTGTGGGCGATGGGGAATAAAAAAAGGGAGTCAAGGCGTTGGGCTTTTTGGTTTGGGGGGTTTGGTGGGTCGACGGAATGGCCAGGTTGGGCCTGGGAGTGGGTGTTGGGCTTTGGTTGTGGGTTGTGGGAATTGAGGGAAATAAAGGGAAAGGGAAATGGGTATTGGGCTTGGTTTGGGGCTTTGGTTTAAGGGTGTTGGGTTTTGTTTTGGGATTGGGCTTGGGCGAAAAATGGGTTTTAATTTAGGTTGGGTAGAAATTGTATTGGGTTAGGAATTGAGAAAATATAAAAGAGGTTTAATATTAAAACATATTTATATATATATATATATATATTTTGTAAAAGATGTGAATTATTTAAAATAGCGTAACGATGTGATAATAATAAAATATAATATTTGCGAAATGTTTAATGCTTAATAAAAAGGAAATGCGATGCAATTTTGCGAGAATAAAATAACATAAAATTTCGGATAACTTATGATTTTTATAAAAATGCAAATGATATAAAATATGCGAATAATAATAATATGAAGATACACACATATATGCCTATATTTTAAAATTATTTTAAAAGTGTCAAAAATATTAAAAATTACGAATAAAATCATAAAAGATGGGACAAAATTGGGTGTCAACAGATGCCCCTCTTTGGACGGAGATGATGAAAGAGTTTTCGCCAAAGAAAGTTGACTGAGTAGCCAATTTTTTCCCCGATCCTCTGGACTGCATGGTAAGAAATAGAATCCCAGGGGTATAGAAGTTGCAAAAAAGATGGTGCACATTCAAGAAACAATGCCCCAGTGGCGACTTAGGATGACACTGGTCGCAGACACGAGAAGTTATTGGGAAAGAGCGGATCGGCGTTCGAAGTAGGTCGTTTGACCAAATTGCCTTTGTTGGTTGTGAGATATAGTTCCATGTTATGCTGAGGGCTCCCGCCGATTCGAATTCCTGTGGACCAGAGCTAAGATAAAAGTTAGTGTATAACAGCTTGCATAAGATATGTATGAGAGAATATGACTTTGTAAGTTGAAATGATGTCGTTGCTTAACGCTGTGCAGATGATGGCATTAGCGGGCGCTGTTTACACTTTAGAATAAAGTACCAGATTAGAAGGTGGGCGCTGATTTAAAATAAAATACCCAGATTAGAAGGTGGGCGCTGATTTAAAAATAAAATACCCAGATTAGGAGGTGGGCGCTGATTTAAAATAAAATACCCGTGATTAGGAGGTGGGCGCCTGGTTTAAAATAAAATACCCGTGACATGAGGTGGGCGCTGATCAAATTTAAATACCGCATTAGGAGGTGGGCGCTGACTGAAATTTAAATACCCAGATTAGAGGTGGGCTGATCAAATTTAAATACCCGTTAGACAGAGGGCGCTGATCAAATTTAAATACCCAGATTAGAGGTGGGCGCTGATCAAATTTAAATACCCGCATTAGAAGGTGGGCGCTGGAAATTTAAATACCCAGACAGAGGTGGGCTGACTGAAATTTAAATACCCAGATTAGAAGGTGGGCGCTGATCAAATTTAAATACCCGCGTTAGAAGGTGGGCGCTGATTTAAAACATACCCCGCGTTAGAAGGTGGGCGCTGATTTAAAACATACCCGATTAGAAGGTGGGCGCTGATTTAAAACATACCCGCGTTAGAAGGTGGGCGCTGATTTAAAACATACCGCGTTAGAAGGTGGGCGCTGATCAAATTTAAATACCCGTTAGAGGTGGGCGCTGATCAAATTTAAATACCCAGATTAGAAGGTGGGCGCTGATTTAAAACATACCGCGTTAGAAGGTGGGCGCTGATTTAAAACATACCCGCGTTAGAAGGTGGGCGCTGATTTAAAACATACCCGCATTAGAAGGTGGGCGCTGATCAAATTTAAATACCCAGACAGAGGTGGGCGCTGACTGAAATTTAAATACCCGCATTAGAAGGTGGGCGCTGATCAAATTTAAATACCCAGATTAGAAGGTGGGCGCTGATTTAAAACATACCCGCATTAGAAGGTGGGCGCTGATTTAAAACATACCCAGATTAGAAGGTGGGTGCTCGATTTAAAACATACCCGCATTAGAAGGTGGGCGCTGATCAAATTTAAATACCGCGTTAGAGGTGGGCGCTGATCAAATTTAAATACCAGATTAGAAGGTGGGCGCTGATTTAAAACATACCCGCATTAGAAGGTGGCGCTGATTTAAAACATACCCGCATTAGAAGGTGGGCGCTGATTTAAAACATACCCAGATTAGAAGGTGGGCGCTGATCAAATTTAAATACCCGTGACAGAGGTGGGCGCTGATCAAATTTAAATACCCGCGTTAGAAGGTGGGCGCTGATTTAAAACATACCCGCGTTAGAAGGTGGGCGCTGATCAAATTTAAATACCCGCATTAGAAGGTGGGCGCCGATCAAATTTAAATACCAAGATTAGAAGGCGGGCGCTGATTTAAAACATACCCGCGTTAGAAGGTGGGCGCTGATTTAAAACATACCCGCATTAGAAGGTGGGCGCTGATTTAAAAGTAGTGTAAAGTGGGGCCTTATTGCCATGCCATGATAGTTAATGTGGGGACATAAGCGATGCAAAAGTTGAGTAGATGAGAATGCGACCTGTAAGTCGAAATACCGTTCTTTCCGTGGACACAACACGGTTGGGAACATGTAGTTTAGCATGACGCCTTTGTACAATCTCCAAACAGAAAGTGATTCTTGTAGTGAGTTGCGATGCGGAGGCCCTTGCGACCGCTCATAAACGCTGCAGCCTTCCTGTTTGCTGACCAAGAACTCAGACTCAAATAAATTTATGAGTTTTGGGAGGGGAGTTGATTCGCGTTGACTTTGTAGCTTCGGTCTTGGTATTTGCATGTCCTCGCTAATTCTGACCAGAGCCCTCTCTCTGGTTCCCCGTATTGGATAGCCATTACTCGAAAAACATTTGTTGAAAACAATTTGTTTGTAACAAGTATGCATATTAGTAAAAAATTACGCTGAACTTTAATGAAAATGTTTGTTGAAAATAATTTGCTTGTAAGAAAGTATGCATATGTACAAATGTCTGTTTGAGCGGACACGCAGTTGAAACAAAACAAACGCCTTATCCAAAATTCTTCTGTCAAGACTTAGTTTGCCGATGGTTTTCCATGTTTATCGGCGCCCTTCCTGGCAAAGGATCCCTTAAAAATGCCCCAGTTGTCCGATATATGAGAATGACGATCTTTTGAATGGACAACCGAAGTCTTGTGTAGATTTCTTGCCCGCTCTATCGTGGTGATCGATGGGTGCATTTTGTCTTTTGTGAGATGAAGGAGAAAATATTTCCTAATGGTGGGACCGGCCGATTTAGGCCGCCACGATCCCCGTGAGGGAATCAGTCATGACGTAGTTCATTACAAGCAAAAGGGGATTGTAAGGATTTTCTAAAATGGGACCGGCCGATGTGGCCGCCACGATCCCGCCGAGGGAATCAGGTCATAACGTAGTTCATGTTACAAAGAAATGTGTTTCGGGAAATTTGCCATCTCTAAACTAACCCGACATGGGTTCTTTGCGTATCCCGCCTGGGAGCGCACTTTACAACACAAGAAATGCATTACACGTAAAAATCCTAAATGTAGTATCTTTCAATGCATCTGCGTTGATAGCTTTTGGCCATACTTCACCGTCCATTTCAGCTAGGATTAACGCTCCTCCACCAACACCGGTGAACCATATAAGGCCCTTGCCGCTTAGGTGCGAATTTTCCTTTAGCTTCATTTTGGTGAGGGAATATTCGCTTTAGCACCAATTGCCCCGCTCAAAGTCCTTGGTTTTACTTTCCTGTTGAAAGCTTTGGCCATTCTGCTTTGATAAAGTTGTCCGTGGCGCATCGCGTTCAATCGCCATCAATCAAAGATCAATTGTTCGTATCGATTCTCAGATCCATTTCGCTTCGCTCACCACCTTCTTGGATAATTCTTAAAGATGGTATTTCCACTTCTGCCGTAACACACCTGCTCCATAGACCAATAGATACGGCGTTGCCCAGAGAAGTCCCGATCAGTGCGATATCCCAAAAGTGCAAAAGGCAGATGCTCATGCCAGTGCTTGTAATTATCAATCATCTTTCGTAGTATTCTTTTGATGTTTTTGTTGGCTGCTTCGACTGCTCCGTTCATCTGAGGTCGGTACGGAGTGGAATTGCGGTGAGTGATCTTAAACTTCTCGCATATCTCATTCATCGACATCGTGAGATTAGCCCCATTGTCTCGTTATAATCGACTCAGGAGTTCCAAATCGACAAATGATGTTATTGCGGACAAAATCAACTACCACTTTCTTTGTTACTGACTTGTGGGACGATGCTTCTACCCACTTTGTGAAATAGTCAATTGCCACTAGAATAAATCTGTGTCCATTTGATGCGGCAGGTTCAATAGGGCCAATGACATCCATGCCCCAAGTCGCGAATGGCCAAGGAGAGCTCGTCACATTGAGTTCGTTAGGGGTACCTTGATTAGATCACCATGAATCGACATCGATGGCATCTTTGCACGAAGTGGATGCAATCTGCTTCCATGGTCATCCAAAAGTATCCTGCTCTTAGAATCTTCTTTGCCAAAGTGAAGCCATTCATATGAGGCCCGCACGCGTTCTCCGTGTATCTCTTCAACTAAACCGCTTGCCTCTCGAGCATCAACACATCTTAACAAACCGAGATCCGAGTCCTCCGATAAAGGATTTCTCCGCTTAGGAAGAAATGGTTTGCTAACCTCCTAAGTGTCCTTTTGTATACCGGTTATGCCTTCGGATATTCACCTATATTGAGATATCTCTTAATGTCGTGGTACCAAGGCTTTCCATCCAACTCTCCATCTATGTTGAAACAATATGTCGGTGATCCGATAAGCTCACCTTGATGGGATCAATGTAGTTCTTATCCTGGATGTTGAATCATGGAGGACAGTGTTGCCAGAGCATCGGCCGAACTTCGTTTTGAGTTCGTGGGATATGCTTGAATTCTATCTTGCTGAATTTTTGCATAATTCCTTCACGCAATGCGTAAGGAAGTATCTTCCCGTTCTTGGTCGCCCATTCGCCTTGTACTGATGAATCAATAAGTCTCAATCACCTATAACCAGCAGCTTCTTGAATGTTCATATCAACGGCCATTCTAAGTCCGAGTACACAAGCTTCATACTCCGCCATATTGTTGGTGCATGGAAATCGGAGTTTTGCCGAAATTGGGTAGTGTTGACTGATTCAAATCAAACTGCTCCAATACCAACCCCTTTGAAGTTTGCGGCTCAGTCGAAGAACATTCTCCAACCCGGTATTCTTCTCGAGATGTCTTCTCCAACAACAAGACTCCTCGTCCTGAAAATAAGTCCCAGAGGCATGTATTCTTCATCCACAGGATTTTCGCAAGATGGTCGGCTAGTGCTTGTCCTTTGATAGCCTTTTGGGTGACATATATGATATCGAACTCACTTAGCAAGATTTGCCACTTTGCTAGCTTTCCGGTGGGCATGGGCTTCGAAAGATGTATTTGAGCGGGTCCATCCTCGAGATGAGATAAGTGGTATATGCAGACAGATAATGTCTAAACTTTTGTGCAATCCACGTTAAGGCACAACAAGTGCTCCAAAGAAAGTATACCGAGCTTCATACGGTGTGAACTTCTTGCTTAAGTAGTATATGGCCTGCTCCTTCTTTCCTGTTTCGTCATGTTGTCCGAGCACGCACTCCAAATGCATTTTCTAACACATGCAGATATAACAAAGAACGGCCTTCCGGTTCGAGGCACCAAAACAGTGGGTTAGACAAGTATTCTTTGATTCTATCGAAAGCTTGCCGCAATCCGATGTCCACTTGGTAGCGCCGTCTTTTTCAGAGAGCTTGAATATTGGCTCACATATCACCGCTGATTGTGCTATGAACTCTTGATGTAGTTGAGGCGACCAAGGAAACTCATTACGCCCTTTCGACTTTTGGAGGAGGCAAGTCTTGAATAGCTTTTACCTTTGAGGGGTCCAATTCAATACCCCTTCTACTTACAATGAAACCCAACAGCCTTCCCAAATAGGACACCAAATGCGCACTTTATGATTTAACTTCAGGTTATACCGCCTCGGTCGGTCAAAAAACTTCTCTAAATCATTAAGTGATCTCAAGTCCTTCGCGACTTGATAATAACGTCATCTACGTAGACCTCTATTTCTTTGTGGATCATATCATGAAAAATGGTAGTCATGGCCCTCATGTATGTGGCACTGCATTCTTGAGTCCGAACGGCATTACTCGATAACAAAGATACCCCTAAGGTGTAGTGAATCTTTGTCTTCTCTGCATCTTCCTCATCCATCAAGATTTGGTGGTAACCAAAGAAAGCAATCAACAAATGATTGTAACTCATGCTTTGCACGCTTGTCAATGAGTATGTGAATATTTGGAAGAGGGAAGTCATCCTTCTGGCCGGCCTTGTTGAGATCCCGATAATCCACGCACACTCGTATCTTTCCATCTTTCTTTGGCACAGTACAATGTTGGCCAACCAAGTCGGGTATCTTGTGACCCGAATGACCTTTGCGTCAATTGCTTGGACACCTCTTCCTTGACCCTTAAACTCAAATCAGGCTTGATTTTCCTTGGTTTTTGTTTCACCGGAGGGTAAGATGGATCGATAGGCAATTTATGCGAAACAATATCCGTCCCCACTGCTGGCCTCTCGTCATAAGACCAAGCAAATACGCCGATATATTGCCTCAAAAGATCCCTCAGTTCTTTCCTTTGTGGGGCTTTCAGATGGACGCTTATTCTTGTTCCTTTCCCATTTTCTCGCATCCCCAAATTTATTGCCTCGCTTTCTTCTAAATTTGGCTTTGGTTTATTCTCAAAATGTTCCAATTCCTCACAATTCTTTCCGTTGGCGAGTCTTCCTCATACTCTTCGAAGTCCTGTTCATCGTTTGGATTTTGTTTGTTTGTTTCATTACATGTCACATTCACATTATCGACAGATTTATTAGTTTGCATGCTGAAAGAGAAAAGAAAATTAGTAAACAAAACAAATTTTTAAATAGCAAAAGAAATGTGGATTTGTCATTTAAGCTTTCAAAAGATGGAGGCAAAACACATTAATGCATAGATGCGATTCAAGCCTCAATTAGAATCGCATTGTTTCAAAAAGTACTAAGGTAATTTCTACCAAGCTTCCTGGAGAAACAGTAGGAGGCACAGTCCAATTTTTCAAAATATCTCCATGTTCTGCATCCCAAATAGTTGGGCCTTCATCAAAATCATCCAGAATTACATGGCATTCCATTTCTTCTTCTGCAATAAAAAGGCTTTTGAGTCCTTCATGAGGTCGCCCAGATCATCTTCATTCGACTCCTGAGCGGCATATGCTTTGACAAATGACTGATTCAAGTGTGGAACAGGCTTTGGCAAGGGAGTGTCCCTTTTCTTTCGGAGGTTGACTGATAAGACTTCTTTAGAAGTGGGTTTATATCCGAGACCGAAAGTATCCTTCTTACTGAGCAAGTGAACAGGCTCCACCATACCTTCTAAATTCAATCCGAGGCCTCGACCGGGCTTAAAGCCATTCTTCAACATTTCCTGGGCCACCATTGTGAGGACCCGGGGTAACTTCAATATTTCAGCTTTGGAGGCACATGCAATTTCTCGACATGGAAGACAGACCCATCCAAAGGTATCTACGCTTTCAACAAAGAGGATCCGTCGCCTTCGGGACATATTGAATTGCTCCTTCTCCGTGTACCACGACCTCGTGATGATCCCAAACAAACTTCAAACTCTGATGTAGGGTAGAAGGAACTGCACCAGCCACATGGATCCAAGGTCTTCCCATTAGTAGGTTATAGCTGGTAGATATGTCTAACACTTGGAATTCCACGACGAACTCCACGGGCCCCACTTGTAATGTCAAATCCATTTCTCCCATAACGCTCCTTTGGGCTCCATCAAAACCTTTAACTCTCAGATGACTTTCGCGAATCTTTCCAATGCTAATTCCCAAGGCTCGGAGGGTCGCCAATGACAAATATTGACTACCGAGCCTCCATCAATCAATACCTTAGAAATGAATTTGTTCATGCACTTTACTGTTATGTTCAAAGCTTTGTTGTGGCACAAACCCTCAGGTGGCAATTCTTTGTCATGGAAAGAGACTTTATGGGCCTCCAAGATCTGTCCGACCAAGGCCGAGAGTTTCTCGCCTGTGGTCTCTCTCGGTACATAAGCTTCTTTGAGTACTTCCAATAAAGCGCGTCCATGGTCCGGAGAATTCATCAACAATGATAGCAAAGAAATCTGAGCCGGTGTTTTCTTTAATTGCTCTACAACGGAATACTCCTTGGTTGGCATCTTCCTCCAGAACTCTTCTACTTCACCGTTACAACCTTTTTTGGATTGTCTGCAGGGCATAACATCGTCCGGATCTTGTCATACCAAATGACGACAACTTCTACATTTTGTTCCTCCTTCCCCCTGCTCCTTTCCCCAATCGAATAGCTCCAAGGGGCAGTTTTGGTATCGACATACGACGCCACTATCCGCGATTTCGAGGAAGTACTTCCACTTCAAACTGCGGTTTTACCTGAATCAGAATTATAGGGGTGATCAAAGCCGATGATTCAACCCTTTCTCTGCTCGGATCGGCACAATGGTCCCTTCCAAACTGTTTTCTTCATCAATGGTAATCATGTTTATATTGGCATTGTCATGATTTGGCAAAGGGTTGTTATTTACATTAGGGGGAGGTCCTTTCAGTTGGATAATTCCCTCTTTGATCAAAGCCTCGATCTTGTCTTTTAGGGCTAAACAAATTCCGATGTCATGCCCGGCGATCCCCGAGTGGTACGCACAATGCTTAGTTTCATCATACGACTGGGAATAGGATTGGGGATATGCCCTGGGATGGGTTGGAGTATTCTGCGGTCCTCAATCTTTCGTGATAGTTGGGCTAGAGGTTCACTAAAGGTGTATATGTCTTGAATGGCCTTCTTTCGTAATTTGCCCGAGTCCGGGAGTATTTGGTGGATGGTTTTGCGGTGAGGCGGATGTGTGGGTTGATACCGTGGGGAATTTCTATAGGTAGGTGCTCGTGGTGGGCTATATATTGGTTGGGTATGATAGACAGGGTAGGGAGTAGGCGAGTGTTGATAATAAGGCCGAGGGCTTTGTGTGCTTTGGCTATAGTAGGAGGTCGATGATTTTGGGTGCTTTGATTATAGTAGGGAGGTTGGGATGACGGGCTTTGGTAGGTTGGCATTTGGTTGGACCTATGTTCCTGGACCGCCATGACAGGACGCCCATCCCTCCTCTTCTTGATTGCTCCGAACGAGTCCGATCAATGGCCTTACTCGTCGCCGCAATGCCGCTAAGTTCGTGATTCTCCCTGCTTTGATACCTTCTTCTATGAAATCTCCCATTCGACCACTTCAGAGAAATTCCGCCCAATGACGCTTATCATTTTTTCGTAATAAGTTGCATCCTTCATAGATTGCACAAAGAGCGTGGTCATCTCACTTTCCGCCATTGGGGTCGAACTTTTCTTTGCTTCCGCCTCCATCTCATGGCATATTCTCTGAAAGTCTCTGTAGATTTTTTCTCCAGCTTCATTAAATAAAATCTATCCAAGATCGTGTCGGTGTTAAACCCGAACCTATCCACAAAATCCTCGTGCCATTGTGCCCCCGCTTATGCCATTTTCATGTCCTGGCTTGTGTACCGCCGAGCGCTTCTCTGTTAAACTTCTTATGAACAACTTCATTATTATGGCCTGGTCCTTACCCACTCCAACCAGCTTGTCACAATATGGTCTCAAATGAGCGCGAGGATTTCCCTTTCCATCGAATAAATCAAATTTTGGTACCTTATACCCGATAGGCAATCGAACGTCGGGATGCATGCAGAGATCTTCATACTCGAGTCCTTCATGCCCCTTGCTGGTTTGAATGTTTTTAAATGCTTCTTTAGGCTATGAATTTCCCTTGCCATACTTTCATCATTTCTAATCCTTGCTTGCCTTTCCATCTCTTCATATTGGTCTATCTCACGATGATGTATGTTTGGTATGGTAGAAGTGGAAGGTTGGGCTTCATTGCATATACCGTGGCACATACCGCTTGTTAGTGATGTGTGCCATTGGTATTTGTTGGGTTGCCTGGTAATTTAGTGTGGGAGGGATATTTTGGACAAGTGGGGTAGTTTGGGTAAGTGGAGTGGATGTATATATGGAGCCGTGAAGGATGCTTTGGGTCATTTTGTAGCGGGTTTTGTTGTGGACCGCTCGGGTTGATAGGATGTGGATTGGTACGTTGTGGGTCGCGAATTGAGGATTGGTTACGCTTGGTAAGGGATTTCGGGAAGGTTCTGGGGAATGATGGTTCGTGAGATGGAAAGGTGTGTGGAGCGATTCGCTGCCTCTTGTTCAGCAAAGGGAGTGTTGATGCCGATGGAAAGATTGGTAAGATTCCTGAGTCGCTCGATCTCGGTTGCATAGTTGCCATTTGCTGCAGAGTTGGGCGAGATATTCATCCGACTAAGTATTTCTCCTTTCCGATGTCTCTGGTTCACCTCCCTAAGAGCGACAAGTCCCAAACCGGTTTGTTCGGCCGCTCGAATCACCATTTTGTCGGATGATTGTGCCTTGGATCTCGTGAAGTAATGGTGTTCCGCCAGCTTCAATCAACGCGAATCAACTTTTGGAAAATAAAGCGTGCAAAATAAACCTTCTCTAAAAGATGAAACAAACCAAGTTAGTATGAGACGAATAATTATTGCTTTGAATAACATGTATAGAGTGGAAAACAAGAAACAAGTAGCGCATAAATTATATGAAAATTAAATGCGCGTCCTAATGTGCATGGGGCCTCCTTTATGCCGGAGGTGAGCTTAAACGCAAAAATATGCAAGATACTGATAAATTGATCCAAGCCAAAGATTGTGATGCCTTTTGTCGGAAATAAAGGTTGACTTTACTGAAATAATAATGCATAATAATAAAGTCGATAACATAAGATATTTATGCTCGTGTTCTAAATCTTGCTTTTGATCACCGAGATGAAGATGGGACCCTAACATTGCCGGGTCCGACTCTGCGTCCTCTAGATATTGCACTATATTTTGCATTTGCCGCCACATCTCGGGGTAACGATCGTGTCTCTGAGCCGGAAATTCCTTATCCAAATTGTCGTGCCGATATCTTCAAAACCTTGCTCGCCATCGTGACTATGGTCCAGACTATGCAATCCTCTCGTAGCCACGCTGATATTCGGGGTACCTCCCGCTGACTACCTCCAATGTCTATTGTGTCAATATTGTTCCATTCATCGAAGACTTGTCTAGCTCGGGGACAATGAAATTCGCCCGAATGGAATTTCGTAAATCCTCATATTTGCCCTGAGGGGAATTATCTCGCTCTTGTCCCAACCGCTTGAGTACGCGGAGCGAGCGTAAGGTTGGAGGCCTTTCAATCCGATAAGCTCAATATAATAAAGCCTTTTGCATCTTATGTAGGCTTTTTTGGCATTCGGGAGCAGAGGGTATTTCCATTGGATCTGCTCACAAAGTGCGGACGCCAAAACCCATACCAATCATTCATGCCGACAGCGATATGAATCGCTGCTCGTCGTAAAGCCGACGATTTTGTTCGACTCGGAAGCATATGTCGACCATATTCGGCGCCGATAGAAGTGTTCCATTGCCCACATCTGCAAAATAAGGTTGCAGCCTTCAAGAAACCTGTTTCACCTCTTTTACATTTCCCTAAAGCCCAAATATTTCGCCAAGATCATAGGGCCAAAGTGAGTTGTGCTCCGCTTGCTCCTTCGAAAAGTGCCCGTGCTCACGGAACATATGCAGTAATCGATCTTTCCATACTCAAGCGGGAATATCGTGAGACCCTAGAAAGGCGACAGTGAATGCAATGGGTCGCTTGGTCCGCTAATGATCGGGGTGCAAGAAAATTCATTTTTGAATGTCTTGTAACCGCCTCGACAACCGCATTCTCTCATAAAGATAATCCATTGAGACCCAGTTGTTTTCAAAGCATAGGAGTTTCTTAGTGTTCTTTAGCCCTAAGTAGCGGAGAAATTTCTTTCCTGATTGACAAAGCGGGATAATTTGTCCTCTACCCTGGTAGATCAAATTGGTGAAATAGTTGATTTCTTCCAAAGTAGGAGTCATCTCAAAATCTCAGAATCTGAAGACAACCCGATCCGGATCCCAAAATGGATCACTGCTCGACCAAATGTTGATCGGGAAGATGTCGAACAACGAAACGAGGCAACCTAATCTTCTCCTAATTGCCATTTGGTCGCTAAGGTCAAAGTTTGTCCACCATATTTTCAGTTTGTTCTAATCCCACTCACCATCCTCGACTTGCAAGCAGACTCCATCTATAACAAAATAAAAATAAAAATAAATATACATTTTCCGATTTTGGCATACTGTTTAGGCTTGGATCCGCTCCATCAATATCCTGCTACACATAATATGTCGATTGGTCGTTGGGTTGTGAGACCCACGACAATTTGGTGGTTTTCTTATTTGTGAAGTTGATGCCAAGGATCAACCCACCTAAGATGTATGCATGCATGACTTAAAATAAAGGGTGGTATAGCTCTATCTTAAATTTTCTAAGATTTGGCTGACTAGACACAAGGTTCCCGAGCGGACTACTCGAGTGAGAAGGCCACGCGGCCACCAGGTGGGCCGGTCACTCGCGCGATACGCCAACTCTCCTAAATTTTGGTAGATGGAAAGAAATTTATGGTGCGTAAACCACACCTCGCGTGTAGTGTGTGATAGTGTCAATTTTCCAGAGTGGAAGAAATATGAACGAAATGCCAATTTAAGGAAAGCAGTAACAATATAGCAATTAAAGCAGTTTATGCAAAAAAATCTCATAAATAAAACACATCAAAGCACTAAATCAAATAAAAAAAAGTAAAGCAATAATTAATCCGAACTTGCTGTGGTTTAAGAACCTGATGCTCCCAATGAGTCGCCATCTTTGTCAGACGCGCCCATTTTTCGACCGGCTCGGGTCAAAGCGAGGCTTCGGACGTATGGGGTGATTCTGGGTAAAGGATTGAGGAGTCGCCACCTAATTATTTTTACGGTGAATTAGGACACCTAAATATTTAAACTAAGTGCTGCAATGTAACTCCAATTTTAAGGTCTCACAAACTAGTGAGATTCTAGGTAAGGGTTCTTTATTATCCTAAAGGGAAGGGGTTAGGCATCCTTTAAGATCCGCTAACTTGCGGTTATCCCAGAGTAAAACTTCAGTTAATTATTACTAGAAAAATACATGTTTTACAAGTATAATAAATAAAAAGATGTTTTGCAAATATGATGCATTTTATATAAGTAAATATGATGCATTTTATACAAATACGTATTCGGATGACATAAAAGAAAGATACATGTAAAGGTTTTTAGAAAAACATGCATTTGTGTCAATATATTGTTTATAATGCCAAAGAAGCGAATCTTTCAAAATCAACAAGTTGCAAAAATAATAAAAAAAAGATAAGTTTATTTTGTACAATTTAATTGAAGCAAATAAAGATGACAAGAGTTGTTTTAAAATTTTGAATAAGCGTGACGAGCCTAAAATAAATAAACTAGCGAAGGATTTCTAAGTTTGCGAGCCTACAAATAAATAAGCTAGCGACGGGTTTCAAATCTTAAACTAACCTATGAATAAATCCTAAGTTTGCCTATTCTAAGCATTTCAATAATTACATAAGTGCGATAAATAATATTACAATACAAAGCGAAATAAAAGTGAATTAAAGAAAGAAATAAATAAACTCCGAGGAATATTTGTCGTTATTTACTTTAATCCCTGCAAGCTGTTAAGAACAAACGGTTAGAAACATTTAAACACAAAGAACTTCATGTCCGTATTCAAAAGAGGGAATGTTTTGATCGCGGAGGGCTCAGACTGAAATTTTGAAAAAAACATTCCAATCACGTCGTGGTCGCAAACATATGACTAATATAGTTTATTTTTGATTGCCTCGCCTACTAAACGTGTTGGTCTCTCGGGTGGAATAAAAAGATCACTATAATCACGTCGTGGTCGCGAATATATAACTTGTTGGTTATTTTAGTCACCTCGCCTACTAAACATGTTGATCTCGGATAAAAGGTTTAAGTCTTCATCCTTGCCCGTGGTTATATTTCCGTCTTTGCAACCTGTAGGCCTCAAAATCGACGGATATTTTTCATCGGCCGGTAGTAATGCGTGTTCAAATCAAGAAAAATGAAACAAGAATAAAGATGGCGAGCAGAGCATGAAAACAATGAGGCGTAGGCAAGAAAAAGAGCGAGAATTTCTGTTTTAAAAATGACGCGGTGTCTAGTTTTAAAACAAGAAAGCAAAGAGAACGTAATTTGAATGTCAAACAAAGAACTAAATAGAAAGCAATGTTGGAAAAATGCGGTGTTTAGTTTAAAACAAGAAATGATAAAGCAAGTAAACAAGAATCTGAAATGGGAGCAAATCAAACCGAAAGACAATGAAACGATAACTCGATATGATGCTTGATAGCGGTAGCGATGGCGATGCGATGGCGATATGCGATATGATGCGATGGCGATGGCTTGATGGCGATGGCGGTAACGATGGCGATAAGTAGTAGCGGTAGCGATGGCGGTAGCGATGGCGATAGCGATAGCGATGCGATAGCGATGGCGATGGCGATGGCGATGTGAAAAAGCAGTTTCGAAAATGGCCAGCGGTGTCTAGTTTTAAAGCGATAAAAGCGATGAAACGGTAATTTTAATCTTTGAAACAGAATGAAATAAGCGATGTTGGAAAAATGCGGTGTCTAGTTTAAAAGCGATAAAAATGATAAAGCAATAAAAGCGATGTCAAAGCGGGAGTAAATCAAGCGAAAAAAGCGGCGACCGAACAGGCGCGGTATTTATTCAAACAATAAAAAAGCGATAATATGAAACCGAGAAGCGTCTCCGAAGATGGGCGCTTAATATTGGTTTGGATCAATAAGACAACAAAGAGAATGCGGTATTAATTCAATCAATAACATAATAATAATGCCAAGGAAAGCAGACAAGAGTGATTTAAAATACCCGACCCGAAGTTACAAATTGAAATATTCAAATCGGGTCGCCCGACTGGTCGATGATTCAAACCCAAATCGATTTCGACCAATTTCAGATAACCAAGAACAAGAATATGAAATGCAAGAATTTCAAATGTTGCCCAAACCGGTCGACCGACCCGGTCGATGATCCAAACTTGAATCGATTTCAAACCAAATTCAGATAACCAATAACAAGAATATGAAATGCAAGGATTACGAAAAATATTACCCAACCAAGGTCGACCCGACCGGTCGATGACCGACGGATCGTTGTTTCAACCTGATCGATTTCAACACCAAATTCAGATAACCAATAACAAGAATATGAAATGCAAGGATTCTAAAAATATTACCCAATCGTCGACCGACCGATCGATGATCCGACCGGATCGATGTTTCAACCCGGATCAAACAAATTCATCAATTTCAGATAACCAAAGATAACGACAAAGAAGAATGTAGGAAAATGGAAAAATCTAAACCGTCGATTCGACCCGGTCGATGACCCGACCCGAATTGTGTGTTCAACCCAAGTCAAATAATTTCATCAATTTCAGATAACCAATGATAACAAACAAAGAATGTAAGAAAATTGGAAAAAATCTAAACCGGTCGGTGACTGACCAAATCGATGATCCAAACAAATCTTACACCAAATTCAGATAACCAACATACATAAACATGAAATGCAAGAATTTGAAAATGTTACCCGAGCAAGGTCGACCGAGTCGGTCGACCGACCAAATCAGTGAAAAAATCAGAGAAAATCAAAGGGGATGACAAACCTTTTCGGACTTGATTCTTGGAACAACAACGAAGCCAAATACTCTCAACTCAAGAACACAACAAAATAACTATGTATATATTGAATAAACTTCCGAAAATCCTTTTTTTTTCTCTCTGAAAAATCCCTCCTCAATGAAGAACAAATCATGGGGTATTTATAGGTGGATTCCCCCCCAAGAATCGAGTTTGAATTTTGAATTAAAGGCAAAAAATCTGAATTTGGAAGCGGATTTTAGGGGTATGAGTTGGACGAAATGATGGGAGGGGTGTGGGGGTGTCAGGGAGTGGGTGGTGGCAGGGGGCGAGGTGACCGGTCGGATGGGGGGTATGGGGGCAGCGGCGGCTTGAGGTTGAAGGAGGGTAGGTTTTGAATTTTTTGGTTTTTGTTTTTTTTTTTGGGAAGATTTTGGGTATAAAGGGGGGCATGGGTCGGTTTTTTGGGGCGGTTTGGGTTTGGTGGGGGTTTTAATTGGGGTTGGGCTTGTGGGCGATGGGGAATAAAAAAAAAGGGAGTTAGGCGTTGGGCTTGGGCTTTTTGAGGGTTTGGTGGGTAAGCGGAATGGCCAGGTTGGGCACAGGGAGTGGAGTGTTGGGCTTTGGTTGTGGGTTGTGGGAATTGAGGGAAATAAAGGAAAGGGAAATGGGTATTGGGCTTGGTTTGGGGCTTTGGTTTAAGGGTGTTGGGTTTTGTTTTGGGATTGGGCTTGGGCGAAAAATGGGTTTTAATTTAGGTTGGGTAGAAATTGTATTGGGTTAGGAATTGAGAAAATATAAAAGAGGTTTAATATTAAAACATATTTATATATATATATATATATATTTTGTAAAAGATGTGAATTATTTAAAATAGCGTAACGATGTGATAATAATAAAATATAATATTTATGTAAATGTTTAATGCTTAATAAAAAGGAAATGCGATGCAATTTTGCGAGAATAAAATAACATAAAATTTCGGATAACTTATGATTTTTATAAAAATGCAAATGATATAAAATATGCGAATAATAATAATATGAAGATACACACATATATGCCTATATTTTAAAATTATTTTAAAAGTGTCAAAAATATTAAAAATTACGAATAAAATCATAAAAGATGGGACAAAATTGGGTGTCAACAACCTTTACGAGACCAAATATTACATATGCTATCCAGCAAGTGTGTTTGTTCATGCATGATCCCAGAATTGAACACATGAATGCACCCAAACGCATCATTCGGTATATTCAAGGTACACTTGACTATGGCTTGCATTTATATCCTTCCTCGACGTCCACACTTGTCTCGTATACAGATGCTGATTGGGGTGGTTGTCCCAACACCAGACGGTCTACGTCAGACTATTGTATGTTTCTTGATAACAACTTGATCTCCTGGTCTGCAAAGCGTCAGTCGACTCTATCCCGCTAAGTGCCGAGGCTGAATATCGAGGGGTAGCTAATGTGGTCTCGGAATCATGTTGGTTACGTAATTTGCTTTTAGAGCTTCATTGTCCCATTCAGAAGGCAACACTGGTTTATTGCGATAATATTAGTGTCATCTACCTTTCTGGTAATCCGGTTCAGCACCAACGCACTAAGCATATTGAAATGGACATTCACTTTGTCCGTGAAAAGGTTGCTCGTGGTCAAGTTCGCGTATGCCATGTCCCGTCGAGATATCAAATTGCAGACATCTTTACGAAGGGTCTTTTCGCGGTCATTTTTGAAGATTTTAGGGACAGTCTCAGCATTCGAAGACCGCCCGCTATGACTGCGGGTGTGTTAAACAAGGTAAATACCCGTGATATACACTTGGTATACAATGTGCATATCACGGGTCCTTTAGGGATGTCATGGGCAAACCAGCCCATCTCAGGATTGGCCCATCAACCCATCACGGGCAGGGCAGTATATTATGGGTGTATATTGATGTAATATTGTAGTGTAAAGGTTACCTTAATTAGACTTGTACACTTACCATAATTGTATATTTAGTATCCAAGTAGAATAAGATTTTAGGAATAGAATAGGAATAGAATTCTCCTATTATGGAAATATGTAACTTGTATATATAGCCTTTTAATTAATGAAAATAATCAAGGGGATTATTTCTTTCCGTTGGTAGAATAGTAATGGCTGACATTCTGAGTGGTGGTGGTGTTAATGGTGTTGAATTTGGCTATGAGTTTTACTAAAGCCACTTCTGCTGTCATTTTTTTTCTAGAAAGTTTGGTTCCTTGTTAAATAGGAGATGGGAGGGTTTGTAGATGAAGAAGAAAGGGAGGGTGGGGGTGGGGGTGGGGGGAGATTAGAAATATATATATATTGCAAAAAAAAAAAAAAAAATCAAAACGTGCCTCTTTTTCAATTATTTTATATTTTGTGCCACATCAGCTTATAGAGTGGAATTAAATTCATTTTTAAGTTTATCAGGAATGTAATAGATCGTCTTAATAGTTTGAGTATGATATCGAAATTTCGGATATACTTTAGAGGTCCATCTATATCTTTTTCTTATATTATTATAAGCTTTGATGAGATTTTGACATGACAATTTATCATGCAATCTTGATGGGAATTTGGCATGACAACTTATCATGACATCTTTGTGAGAATTGACATGACAAAATAGTCATTTCAGATTGGTGAGAAATTCAAGGCCTTTTTGAGAAATTTCATGACTTTATCTTTTTTGCTCTTGTGTAGTCTTTCATAAATTTGTTATGGATGCATCTTTCTTCTTTGGATTGTTTGTTCTTTTTTTTCTTTTTGCATATATTATTTTTTCTGCAAGATTTATTAAAAAATATAAGAATATAATATAAATTATTTATATTTTAATTCTAAAATACTATATTTTTATATTAAAATATATAAATAATTTATATCCATCATTTATATAAGATATTGTTCTGATTTAGACGTGAAATTATAACTTTTAATACAAGAGGTTACATTTTTTTTAAAACACACCTCACATGATAAGAAAAAAAAAGAATAGACTATAAAATATAAATTACTCAAAGCTCCCATATGTGTAACATGAGACAAGGCCACATGGTATCACTAGAACCCATGATTTTGTTCATCTGTATTGATGTTTTCGAAAAATACAATACTTAGCAAAAAAGGGCTCACTATGCCATGAAATAAAATTGCCACGACATGGGAAAAGGCACTCATTTGTTTTCTTCAGGTGAACGGTGAAGAGGGGGGTGGGGCGTGGGGAAGAGAAGTAGTTGGCCCCAGTTCAGTCAACTAAATTGACACGCCCCAGGCGTTTTCTACACCTAACTTGGGTACTATTTTTTTTTTCTATTTATGTTCGATATCTATTTTGGTACTCCTATTTATTAATTCTAATAATGAACTGGAACATAAAAAATGTGATTAAAAATGAAAAAATTAGTACTTCATAGTTCATACAATATTGATAACTCGTATTGAATTTATATAGTGTCAAACCTTTTTATATCATCTTATAATTTAATAATTTACGTTATAATTATTTTAAATGATTTAATAGTGTAAAGATACATTATATAAACTGGATGGAGAAAAAAAAAGGACATCAGTGAGTCAACGCCACCGATTTCAGACTTGACTCAACCTGTTGGATCAAATTACGCTCATACATAAACGCAAAATACGGAGCCAGAGAAAAAGTTTTCAATTGTTGAATTAAGTGGGCAATCAGTCTATACAATTTTCTCAGAAATACACAAATATGAATTATACCCAATTTGACTGGAAACCCTAACCCTACCCCCAAGTTTTCCATTTGGATTATCCCATTTAGATTATCCCATTTGTCAATCTTCAATTCCAATTCACCCTTTTATTTCTGGAAACTCAGCAATCAAAACCCCCAATTATGTTCACCATATTTTTGCATTTTGATAGATATATTTGTACATATATAATTATATAGTCTAGCTATAGAGAAATGGTGAACTCAGAAACAGAATCAGGACCGTTGGATTGTGAAGTTGGGAGTATTGTTTGGGTCCGAAGGAGAAACGGGTCGTGGTGGCCCGGTAAAATACTGGGTCCTAATGATCTCTCAGCTTCTCATTTGATGTCTCCACGATCTGGGACTCCAGTTAAGCTACTTGGAAGGGAAGATGCCAGTGTGTAAGTCCTTTTTTACCCTTCAATTTATCTTATAGTGGAATATTTGACTTTGTTTACTATGTGACACTTATGGTTGTGCTAGGTAAATATTGCATGTTGATATTGTTGAATTATGAGCTTGTACACACAACAACAACAATAACATACCCAGTGTAATCCCATAAGTGTACCCAGACCTTACCTCTACCTTTGTGGGGTAGAGAAGTTTCCGATAGACCCTCAGCTTACACAGGATTGTAATAAAAATAAGACGGCAAAATAGCATGATACAAAACAAGTGCATCGTAATACACATTGAAGAATAAGAAACTACACGACAACTGCAACTAAGAATTATGAACTTGTAATAATTGTAAAAATTGGATTATTTTTGTCTTGCATGTTATTGATGGATTCTTAGTTGTAGTAAACTTAGAGTATCTTTGTTAATGACACTATAAGTAGTGAATTTCCAGTGAGTTTGCATTGTGATATTTCAGTTAAAATGGGGGTTGGAGGGGTGGGGAGCGAATAGCGAAGCTACTACAAAAGTATATACGTGACTTAATATGTTGTAATAATGGGATAGTTAATAGTTAGATAATAATGGGATAGTTAATAGTTAGATAATAATGGGATAGTTAATGCTTAGTAGTTAGAAATTTGGACTCTTAGCTATCACGCCTATCAGTCATTATAAACAACAACAACAACAACAACATACCCAGTGAAATCCCACAACATAGGGTCTGGGGAGAGTGGAATGTACACAGACCTTACGTCCACCTTGGTAGGTAGAACGGATATTTTCGGGAAACGCTCGGCTCAAGACAAAGCATAATCAGGCAAAGCAAGCAAAGCAAAACAAAGTATGAAAAACGGTCAGACTCAAACGGGAAATTAAAGCATTGTGAACATGCAGATAGTAAAATCAAATACGCAATGTTAGCGCATTCTAACAACAGGAAGTAGTAGCTAACACAACTAAATAAGATACATAAATTACACTAACGAACACATAGCAACATGAATCAAACTACATGGTACTATAGAGCAATAATGCTCCTAATGTGATAGGCTAATCGAGCCTACAGTAATAAAACTACACTATCATTTTGTAAGCGTAAGTGGGACTACGCTCGACTACCTACTACCCTTCTATCCTAAGCCGTGTCCTCGACAACCCCCTATCTAAGGTCATGTCCTTAGTAAGTTGCACATGCGCCATATCCCGTCTAATCACCTCTCCCCAATACTTCTTTGGCCTACCTCTACCCTTCCTGAACCTGTCCATAGCCAATCTCTTACACCTCCGCACTGGGGCATCCGAATCTCTCATTTGCACATGCCCGAACCATCTCAACCTCGCTTCCCGCATCTTATCCTCCACCGAGGCCACTTCCACTTTATCCCGGATATCATCATTCCTAATCATGTCTCTCCTTGTATGCCCACACATCCATCTCAGCATCCTCATCTACGCAACTCTCATTTTTTGTATGTGCGAAGTCTTGACTGACCAACACTCTGTCCCATACAACATAGTCGGTCTAACCATCACCCTGTAGAAGTTGCCTTTAAGTTTAGTTGCCACCTTTTTGTCGCACAAGACTCCAGATGCGAGCCTCTATTTCATCCATCCTGCCCCAATACGATGTGTGACATCGTCATCAATCTCTCCATTCCCTTGGATAATAGACCCTAGGTATTTGAAGCTTCCTTTCTTTGGAATAACCTGAGTACCAAGCCTCACCTACACGCCTGTCTCAGGGTTCCTCTCGTTGCTGAACTTGCACTCCAAATATTCAGTCTTGGTCCTACTCAATCTGAACCCTTTAGACTCCAGAGTCTGTCTCCAAACCTCCAGCTTGACATTCACTCCGCTGCGAGTCTCATCAATCAGGACTATGTCGTCTGCGAATAACATACATCATGGTACCTTCCCTTGGATTTGTCGCGTCAGTCCGTCTATGACCAAGGCATATAGGAATGGACTAAGAGTTGATCCCTGGTGCAGCCCCATCGTCACTGGCAAGTGCTCCGAGTCTCCTCCTACTCACCGTACCCTAGTCTTTGCTCCATCATACATATCCTTGATCGCCCTAGTGTACGCCACATGTACACCTCTAACCTCCAAACATCTCCATAGAACCTCCTAGGGACTTTGTCGTATGCCTTCTCGAGGTCGATGAAAACTATATGTAAATCTTTCATCTCTATACTGCTCTACCAACCTCCTAATATGATGAATGGCTTCGGTAGTCGAACGCCCCGACATAAATTCAAACTGGTTCTCAGAAATAGACACGTATGTCCTCATCCTTATCTCCATGACCTTTTCCCAAACTTTCATAGTGTGGTTCAGCAACTTGATACCCCTATAGTTGTTGTAACTCTGGATATCACCTTTGTTTTTGTACAAGGGAATCATTGTACTCTACCTTCATTCTTCGGGTATTCTTGTCGTTTTAATTAATGACGCTAAACCACTCAGTCAGCCACTCCAAGCCTGCCCTGCCTGCACTCTTCCAAAATTCAACTGAGATCTCATCAGACCCGGTCGCTCGTCCCCTGCGCATCTTGCGAATAGCACCCTTAACCTCCTCAACCTTAATGTTTCTACAATACCCAAAATCTCGGTACCTACCAGAATGCTCCAGATCTCCCAGCACAATGTCTTCATTACCTTTTTCGTTCAAGAGTTTATGGAAGTAAGACTGCCACCTCCGCCTAATATGTGCTTCCTCCACCAGTACTTTGTTGTCCTCGTCCTTGATGCACCTCACGTGATCCAAGTCACGGGCCCTTCTTTCCTTACCTTGGCTAGTTTGTACAACTTCTTATCCCCGCCTTTCTCCTCTAATTCCACATACAGGCGTTCAAAAGCCGCCGTTTTCGCCGACGTAACCGCTTGTTTTGCCTCCTTCCTCGCCATCTTATACAGTTCCCTATTCGTCCACTTCTCCCCTCATCCTTGCTTTCTACCAATTTCACATACGCCGATTTTTTTGCTTCCACCTTCTCTTGAACTATACCATTCCACCACCAGTCACCTCGATATCCACCATTGTTACCCCGCGAGTCCGCTAGCACATCTCTAGCTACCTCTCGAATGCAACTGGTCGTCTTGTCCCACATACCGGTCGCATCTCCACTACTCTTCCAAGCCCCATTGGCCATCAACCTCTCCCCATCTCATTTGCACTAGTCATGATCAAACTCCCACATTTAATTTCTTAACCTGTCATCCACAACCCTCTTCTTCCTCTCTAACTTGATTTCCAAATCCATCACCAAAAACTTATGTCGGGTTGTAAGATCCTCCTTCGGAATAACCTTGCAGTCTTTACAAAGACCTTTGTCAACCTTCCTAAGGACCACAAAGTCTATCTGGCTCTTAGCCACCGAACTACAGAAAGTCACCAAGTGTTCCTCCTTCTTCAGGAATCTTGAATTGACTATCATCATCCCACTAGCTCTAGCGAACTCCAAAAGGGAGACGCCTCCCCCGTTTCTGTCCCCAATTCCAAAGCCTCCATGCACGTCGTCATAACCCCAGGAAGTGACCCGATATGTCCATTGAAATCCCCTCTTATAAATAACTTTTCAGTGGGTGGTATGCTTCCCACCACTTTGTCCAAATCCTTCCAAAAATGTCTCTTCTCCTCTCTGTCCAAGCCCGCCTGCGGCGCATAAGCACTAATAATGTTCATAGTGCACCCTCCAACTACCATCTTAATCGTCATCACCCGGTCATTGACCCTCATCACCTCTACCACCTGATCCCTTAATTCGCTGTCTACCAAAATGCCTACCCCATTCCTATACTGCGACCTACCCGAGAATCATAACTTATACTCGTCCACATCCTTAGCTTTAAGTCCTACCCATTTGATCTCCTGAACACAGACTATATTAATCCTCCTCTTCTTAAGAATCTCAACTAGCTCTATGGACTTTCCCGTTAAAGTCCTAATGTTCCAAGACCCTATTCTCAGTCTAGCCTCTCCCTTACCCCACTTACCCCCCCAACCCTCGCCCCCGTCCCCGACCGAGAACATGACCCTAGTCTACCATCATTTACCAAAGCCACTAAAGCAGTATAAAATAATAAACTACTCAAACATTTACCCTAAGATAGGAAGGGGTCAAAGTGCAAGCACAAGTTAACTAGAATCTAGAGATAAGTAAAACCACTACGCTAGGAATGCTATAACTAACGACAAGCGGCAAAATTTAACGATGTTAAGAACAAAGAATGGATACGGGCAACCAGAGGTACCAACTCCAGTTGAATCGAACCTGTTTGCCGGCGAAAATCACTGTTCACACATCACTATTCAACGTAAAATGTGCACTGTCACTGTTCACGCATGTTCCGGGTGCTGTTTCCGGCAGGCCCTGTTCACTCATTGGAGTACTGTTCACCGGAAGTTTTTACCCAAAAAAAATCAAGCACATGCGTAGATTTAGGAGAAAAGGAACAGAAGAACAAAAACAAATGAAATTTTCTAAAAAAGTTTTTTTTTCTTTTTTCCATCACCGCCGGTGGTGGCCGGAGTGAGCGTTGCTGATGTGGTCTTACCGTCTCCGCCGCCGGTGAGTGGTCGGAGCGGAACTTACCGTCAGAAATGGGGGATGTATGGGAGGGGGATGATGACCGTTGTGGTAGGTTAGAGAGGGGGGAGAGAGAGAGTCGCAAATAGTCTAGAATTGAGTTAGTAGCTTAATGAAGGAAGAAAAAGGATATGGGATAATTTTAATTGCTTCCTGATTTGCCGGTGTTCCTTGTTAAATCAACGTGTACTGGCTTATCCGAAAAGCTTATCTTGGGTTACGTTGGGCGAAGGAGAATGGTGATCGCAAATCCCTCTTGTAGGTGAAGATTCTTGAGTTTGGAAAATTAGCGCTGCTATAGGTGATAGGTATGCAGGCTGGATTAGGAGATCACTCTTCATATTGGTTGAAATTCCGTTAACCGCAAAAATAGGAAACATAATGATAACAGAGTGATAATAGAGACCCCCCCCCTCCCCGTCTTGTAACCTATTTGTGGAATATCATTGTGTTGTGTCATTTCACCCTTTTCCTAAAAGGGTAAGATTGAGTTTTACTTAACTACTTGAGATTTGAGAAGAAGATTATTATATGCAATTATAGAAGTTCTAGTTCCTGGCAGTACACAATTAAAGAACAATAAATATACAGGAGAGAAAAGAAGGCAAATGTTCATAAGTTGAAATTTATGGAATTGGCAGAGTGAGCTTTGCCTAAAACCTGTTGGCAACAAGCCTTCATAATGTTTACTGTAAAGTTTACAAGGTTGAGGCCTGATTCATCCACTTGAGAATTTTACTTGGGGGATAACAAGCTGGTGCTTGTGGATTCAGAGACGGGATCAAGTCAGAAAAGTGTTGCAGAAATGGAAGTGTTCGAAACACATACTGAAAGTGTACTAATTAAGTCAACCATTAATGACTAGTTAAAGCACCAGGAGTGGTCTGATGCCCCTAGCAAAGCTCTTTCGTCGAGTGCGCGATCATGACAAGACTCGAGGAAGAAGTCCTGCAAGGACGCTTAACAAAGCAAGAATTCTTATAGAGTTCTAACTTAATGCTTTTTCTTTGTCCAATGCAGGACATTTTGTGATAAACAGTAAGTTCCTTCTCCATGTATTAGGCCACACAAGGAGTAGTGAGTACAGCATTTGGGGCTTCAAACCCTCTTTTGTTTGTTTCTTCTATCTGAGTAGGGGTCTTCTTTTTTGCATGAATCAGCATTAAAAATGTGTTTGGCACTGGTGAGGGAGTGACTTTATTTTGTTGGCCAAACTACTGTTTGGTTATCCAGGATAGTAGGGCCAGTATGGTCTCTTTGAAGTGATATGAGACCTTTTGTAATTGTCACCTGTGATGATCATCTAAGTTAAATGAAAAGCAAAATGAAGAATCGAAAGATGCTTGATTCTATTATTTGCTAAATGCTGCTCCTACCTCTCTCATTCTTGATATATGGAAATGCTACTCATAGTTGGTGGAATACGGTATCTTCATAAGTCTATTCCATCTGTCTTAACTAAACTTTGTTTACTAGGTACAAACACTTCATAGTCTTAGTATGATATGTTATGGTGTTTCGCTGTGCGTGTCTTACCAGGGATTGGTATAATTTGGAGAAGTCAAAGCGAGTGAAAGCATTCCGGTGTGGTGAATTTGACGATTTTATTCGACGGGCTGAAGCTTCCTTAGGTATGCCTCCGAAGAAAAGAGAGAAGTATGCGCGACGCGAAGATGCAATACTTCATGCTCTTGAACTTGAGAGGCAGTTAGGTAAAGGATATGAGGGTTTAGGTTGTTCATCCCCTGATAGAAGCAATATATCTACTGATGATTTTTCCGGAAGAGGGTCACAATCATCATCAAAATACTTGGAAAATGGAAATGGGAGACGTTTAAGATCTAACTCTCGTCAACTTTCTCATAAATCTAGTTTCTTCCTCAAGGAAAAGAGTACACACAACTCTTCTTCTACACGGGAACACAAAGATCATAGTCAGTTTAGTGGGGACGATGATAATTCCAGTGTAGCTCCGAGGATGAGAGGTTTGCGGGATTTGGGCCTCAATACTGCTCCTTCAGAGCATAGCAATCCTCCATCAATTGCTGCAGATGGTGCTGACCGACCTGTCCTTGGTAGGAATGGTGATGCTGTTTCTGATGGGATTTATAATGCAGACCGCCTAGTTAATATTGAGAGAAAAAGTTTGTTGGTCAAAAGGAAATTATCAGATGATGGCTTGGTCGAAGAATTTCTTGTCAAGAGGCATAATAGGAGCTGCCCTCTTGCTCAAGTTTTGGAGAGATCTGAAAATTTACCTGACACAGGTTCTGTCTGCATCTCTGAGATGGGAGAGGAGCAGCCAGGAGTTGCAAAGAAAATCAGGTGTAATTTGGCAGAAGAACTTACAGAAACTTTGACTGTTGAAGAGTGTAGTCATGCCCAGATGGAACTCTCAACATTGAAACGAGAAGATAATGGTTCTCATCCTACTAAATTATGTGAACAGAATGCTTCTGGGTCTGCAGAATATACTGAAACTGATTCTTCTGAGACAGATTCTGCAGAAGATACTGATGACGAGTTGGCCACACTCTCAGGTTTCTCCCTTCTTTCTCTCTCACAAGCCACCTTAATGTACACTCTTTTTCTCGACAAAAATGAGGCAGCATCAAACACACAAAATCTTTGTGGCTACACTGTGATGCTTTTAAACTTTGGAACTTTAAGATCTTTGGAGCTGATTGGATAGACTAAACTATTTCAACCTCTCACTTTCTTCTATGCTTTAGTCACTTTGTGGGTTCTACTGTCCGTATGTGAACCAAATCATTCCATAGTTCTTGCGGTACACATGGTATGCCACGGCCAACCTTGTTCAGTCGTCTAAGTTTGTACTGGAACTTTTAGGGGCAAGCTGTCAGAAAGTGGCTATAACTGGTTGCTTCACCAACACTCTGTATCACTTGTGAGCAAGTACAAAGTAGTCCTAGGCTCCTGGCATGTCCAAGTTCGATTAAGTACTTTCATGTGCTATGTAGAATCTAGACTTGCTACAGTGGAATTTCTTTATTCTTATTATTTCAAAAGAAAGAATTTGGTATTTGGTCTTAAATACCCTCACATGGTTGGAGTTGTGATATTCTATAAATTACTTGTCCTTTCAATTAAAAGGGAACTGGAAACATTCAAAAGGAAAATTTAGGTCCCCTTCTCAAAAAATTCTGAAGAGGTTGCAAAACGTCTCCTAATCCCCCCCTCCTCTCTCTCTCTCTCTCTCTCTCTTTGTGCGGGTGTGTTTGTGTGTCTCTCTCTCTCTGTGTCTCGGTGTGTGTGTTTTATGTGTTTTCTTATTAGCAAAGGTGTCCGAGTCCGCTTACATGCACATTGACTTTACCACCTCTTTATGCCTCTCCTTAATATTTATTTCTCCTTGCTGATTGTAATTTTAATTTTTTAATGAAGTACTAGGGCTTGTTAGTTTGATAAGTAACTTTTTTGTATTATGATTCAGCAGCATGCCCTGTTCAAAAAAATCCAAAGACAAAAAACACAAAAGAGTACAGAGGAATGAGGTGTGGTACTTTTAGCAAGGAAAACTATTACCTGCCTTGTTTCCAGTTGGATTTTGTGGCTAATTTGGTGAGTTATAGAGTTGATTCAGAGATGTAATCAGGCTTTAAATCTTAGAACTTTACCAGTTCCAAAGGAAAATCATATTTGAGCGACAAGTATACATGGTCATCCGTTAATTTCTTGAGCTGGTACCTGTTGCTGGTGGGATGTGGCTGGTATCCCGTGGAATTAATCGAGGTGCGCGCGAGCGCCTGGACACCATGATTATCCAAAAAAGTTAATTTCTTGATATCTCCTCCATATTACCTAGTCGGCATTCTTTCTAATTATCTAAAGAAAAGAAACTCCATTCTATCATCTTAAGTGTTGCAGTTTGCTAGTTTTTCATCATTTTTATGTGGAAATTCTAGTGAATTGGTTCTCCGGAATCATGCATTATTTTTGTACCTAAACTGCAGAATCATACGTCTTTTGATTGTGAATGTGCCGTTCCTTATCACTCTTTTTTTGTACTCTCCATGCACGTTACCCGTTTAAATAGAGAAGAGAAAATCTGTTTCAGTAGACTAACTTTGCTTGTTGCTAATGCAGATGGTGCGGCATCTATCGAACTAGAACCAAAATATATAGGAAGATCTGAAGCACAACCTGAACATGGAAGCATCAGCAGCGAGGAACTGGATGAAGTGACACTTACGGATGGCACTTCTTCTCATGCTTATCACCAGGAATCTTTCTCTGCTGGCTTTGGGGTGTCTAAATGGCAACTAAAAGGGAAAAGGAACAATCGAAGTCTTAACAGGAGGCCTCTGGATCCTTTTGATGGAAACCTTGCGAGAAGGCCCTGTCATATGACTAATTTCAAGGGAAAGAGGGGTTATGGTTCTCTTCAAGATGGATGTGGATCTAGGGCTCCCCGTAATGCTAGCCAAAACATTTTCAGTTGTGTGGATTGGGCTTGGGATTATCAACCTGCAAGCAGAGGTTACTGGGAGGAGTCTACCGAGTATTTTGATTCTGTGAAAAGCTATCATCACCCTGGTGACAGGACCATGCTGGTCAATGTGGACTTAAAAGTCCAATCAAGCTATCAGAGAGAGCACGTGCCTATGATTTCATTGACGAGTAAGATAAATGGGCAGGCAATAGTGGGATATCCTGTCCAAATTGAAGTGCTTTTAAACTGTTCTTCTGAAAGCCTCCTTTGGGCAGCTGATTCAGATTGTAATTTTCCAGAAACATCTGATCATGATAATACAGCACTCCAACCTCTGTGGAGGACTGCTTGCAGGACTGCCAATGTTTGTGTTCCACGGCCCCATGCATCATCAGCATTGGATAATCCTGAAGGAATCAAGCATGCCCAATGTTTTGACCGCGACAAAAATGTCCAAAAAGCTAGTGTAGGAGGCGTTTATCAAAAGGGAAGCATGGCAAGGACAACTATTTCCCAACCTGGCATAGAAAGAACAGTTGCAAAAAAATCTGGAAAAAGGATTAGTTTATCTTCTTATCAAAAGGTAAGAACACTTTCTTCTATAGCCTTGCAGCAGAAATGTAATGATCAGAAGGGTAGCTCCAACAGTCATCAAGTGGATGGGGCAATCAAACGAGAGACGCTGCCAACAGTCATTACTTGTATTCCGGTTAAGCTAGTATTCAGTAGGCTAAGTGAGGAGTTGGTGGGCCGTCATCAGTAATAATTTATACTGGGGCTGAAGGACATCAATGCAGACAATAATGTAGTGGCTTGTAAAAATATGGAGAGATATAATAATATTGCACCAGCTAGTAGACCATTTCTTGGTGATCTTTTTCCGTCCAGGCAAATGTGGTCCCATACACGTACTTGAGCAGCTTGAATGTCAAGGTAAAGCAGGCAACACATACTGTAGGACATCGTTTAGGATTGTATCTCAGTTGTACGTGGTGTTTTTCACAAGAAATTCTTTTCCTTTTTCGTTTTTGAGGCGTGGAAAGTGTGGAAAGCTAAAGGTGAGTTGGACACAGTAGGCATTTAGATTTTCATATATATGACACTATGTAAATTGTATAACTTAAGCTATCTACGAGTTGGTGCCACAAACCTTATGGCTTTCACTGTGCACCTTCCAGCGTGAAACGAACAGAAATTTCTTGTGCTCTCCCCGTCCCATTAGTGAACTTCATTAGACTCAGCTGTGTCTCTTGAGACGGAGAAAATCTTACGATCTCTCAAAATTTATGTTAAACAAATGAGTGCAAAACGCGTGTCTTGCATATAAACTTTTATTATTTAACTATAGTTACCCTTAGAAAAAAGAGTTTATTAGTTCTCATTAACACATCTTAATAAATGGTGTTATAAAGATTTAAGAAATCGTTTATTTTTTTGGTTGTATCTAAAATTTATTGGTTCAACTAATTCGGGTTCGCGTTGTGTAAGCTTACTCAGCCCGTAGGTTGTGCCACTGGTGACGCGGTAGCGTTGGTGATGGTGCTTCAGGATTCTAATGTACTGCGTCCAAGACCAGAACGAGCTTGCCGGCGGACCACTACCGTCCCATGAAGCAAACACTCCATATGAAGAAGTTTTAAATTCTAAAAGTTCAAATCCTGTACTTCTAGTTAAGGATAGAAAAATCTCAATAATGGACCATCACACTCCTTCCAAGATACCTAAATAAGATTAGTGCTTGAACCATTTCTCCTCCGGAGGAAAATTCGTCCAAATAAATTGGAAACATTTTACTTTTTATCTCACATAAGTTGTATGAAACTTCCTTTTGTTTTCTAAACTGATGGACCCAAAAATATAAGGTTTGGATCCAGTAATTGCAAAAGGCCATCTCAAGGAATATAGCCGTTCATGGTGTATCCTGCAAAAATGCAAACACTACAATCCTCGTAGCCATTTACTTTATTGTTCTTCACTATTATTGTAACCCTAATCTTTGTTTTGCAGGCTTTAATAATCTTGTTTTATTTGTTTCTTTTATTGCAATCTCTGTCTTACTTTATTTGCACATACAAAAAGCACACAACACAACACTCATATTATTTGTATCTTTTTTTTTTTTTTTGTGTGCTAATAACATGGATGCAGGATCATTGAGTTCTGTCTCAGCAAGTAAGTCCAAATCTCGTTGTCCTCTCCAGGAACAATTTCTACAAAGGAGAAATTCTCGTGAGAATGTATGTCTACCTTCTACTTTCCTCCGATTATTGTCTCTAGAAAGTACTAATTTTTCCCATTTATTTGCACAAAATTTGTGTTACAAGATGGTAATTTGGATTTTGAAATCAAGAAAAAGGGTAAAAAAAGGAGATGGGTTTTCATCTACTTTGTCATATGGGGTTGGCTATTTTTATAGAATAAATTGAGGTTTGCTTACACATAGATATTAATTGCTGATTTGGGTTATTACAGTTGGTTCATTCAAATTTTACTTAATTCTGATTATTGTCTCTAAAAAGTACTAATTCATTGCTGATTTGGGTTATTACAGTTGGATAGGTTCATTCCAATTTTACTTAATTCTGATTATTGTCTCTAAAAAGTACTAATTCATTGCTGATTTGGGTTATTACAGTTGGATAGATTCATTCCAATTTTACTTAATTCTGATTATTGTCTCTAAAAAGTACTACTACTTGTTTCCATTTATTGGCACAACTTGTGTTACAAGATGATTAGTAATTTGGATTTTGAAATTAAGAGAAAAAGGCCAAAATGGATATGAGTTTTCATATACTTTGTCATATGGGGTTGGCTTTAATTTTTGTAGAATAAATTGATTGCTGATTTGTTGTGTTATTACAGTTGGATAGGTTCATCCTGAACCGGTCAGCAATGGATATGGACTATGCACATTACATGTTGACAGAGGCAAGGAAAGGTAAGGAAAATCCAGCTGTTAATTCTCCCTCCAGAGAGGCATACAGGAAGCAGCTTGCGGAAACATTCAACATGAACAGGACCCGTATACTGGCGTTCAAGAACAAGCCACCTACTCCTGTTGAGGCTATTCCAAACGACTTCCAATCATCCGTTCAACAGGCCAAGCCTGCTAAAGCCCGTCGATCCATTCCTCAGGTGAGTTTACTTAAATGGTCTATTGTTGGTATTACATTTCATAAATCATCATGCCAATTGTGCTTAACCTTCGAGTTTCACAAGATTTAGGGATATTTTATATAATTGTAAATACAGGTCAATACCGATTATGTGTAACTGAATCCCGTCCTCATCGGTCATTGGTTTATTTTTGCAGACGTCTGAAAGGACATTAGATGCTCCAGATCTAGTGGATGACTACTACTTGAATTTATTAGATTGGGGCAGCATCAATGTTCTTTCTATTGCTCTTGGCAGCAATGTGTATCTGTGGGATGCATCTGATGGTGCCACTTCAGAACTGGTCACTATTGATGAAGAAATGGGACCTGTTACAAGTGTAAAATGGGCTCCTGATGGTAGACATATTGCTCTTGGTCTGAACAATTCTGATGTTCAGCTCTGGGATACAACAGCTAATCGACTGGTTTGTTTCTTGAAGTTTTCTCTGTTGTTGTTGTTTATTTGGAGTGATTCTTATGCTAATATATGCTTTTTTTTATACATTGGTGCAGCTGAGAACTATGAGAGGTGGTCACAGATCCCGAGTTGGCGCTCTAGATTGGAACAATCACATTTTGACAACTGGGGGAATGGATGGTCAGATCATATACAATGATGTGAGAATACGATCACCAATTGTCGACACTTATCAAGGACATCATCAAGAAGTTTGTGGTTTAAAATGGTCAGCCTCTGGCCAACAATTAGCCAGTGGTGGAAATGATAATCTCCTCCATATATGGGACAGATCAATGGCTTCTTCCAACTCATCAACAGAGTGGCTTCACAGGCTTGAAGATCATACTGCTGCTGTTAAGGCCCTTGCTTGGTGTCCTTTCCAGGGTAACTTATTAGCCTCTGGTGGTGGTGGTGGTGGCGCTGACAGGTCTATTAAGTTCTGGAACACCCATACTGGTGCTTGCTTGAACTCCTCTCAGGTTTGTGCCTTGCTGTGGAACAAGAACGAGCGTGAGCTCCTAAGTTCTCATGGTTTCACAAAGAATCAGCTCACTCTTTGGAAATACCCTTCCATGGTAAAGACAGCCGAGCTTACTGGTCACACATCGAGAGTTCTTTTTATGGCACAGGTAAATTCTCATGTTATTTTGTTGCATCTTTTCCGGTTAATCAACGCCTGAACCATACGCAAAATGAAGAAAGGAACTAATTTTCTGGTTTATTTTGTTGCAGAGTCCAGATGGTTGCACCGTGGCATCTGCAGCTGGGGATGAAACTCTTAGATTTTGGAATGTATTTGGAACTCCTGAAGTTGCAAAGCCTGCACCAAAGGCAAACCCTGAGCCATTCGCTCACCTGAACCGTATCCGATGAATTCTGACGACATGATATTGTGAACTGTCAAGTCTTGTCAGCACAA
Source organism: Anisodus acutangulus (assembly GCA_029783415.1). Taxonomy (NCBI): domain Eukaryota; kingdom Viridiplantae; phylum Streptophyta; class Magnoliopsida; order Solanales; family Solanaceae; genus Anisodus; species Anisodus acutangulus. The sequence goes on from CM056494.1 coordinate 9,077,613, forward strand.
CTGTGTAATATGCATATAAAAGAGATTGCAACTGTATATGCTCCTGGACCAAACAACTGCTATAAGTATAGTGTAAAAGAGATACTTTGGTCCATTTCCCTTTTTTATTGGTGGAGTTCATGTAAATGGAGGAGCTATTTGTTTGCTTAAGTTGCTGCAGTAATTTTCTTGGTCACCTATAGTGATGAAAAAACATGTGAAAAAAGATAAAAGCAAAGGTTCTTCAACATAAAAATATTGTATTATTGTGAAGCTACTGGAGGTTCTACTCCCTAAATAAGATGCAATTAATTACATTTCTTACTCCCAAAAGTATTTTTTTTTTATCATTTCCTTATCATGTTTCCTTGCCAACCTAATACGACCCTTTTGACAATGCCAGAGTTTCTTGTTGAACCCCAGTAATATTAAATAGTAGCGTTTTCTTGATCCTCCACGAACCATTGAAAGAAATTGGAGTTTAATACTGTCTGGCTGCTGCTTGAGTTTTAAAGATGTGTCCTTCCAGCAGTCCATTGTGTTTGCCTGTATAAACTCTATCAACCTGCGTTTTGCAAGAACAAGATTCACAATTTCCAACTTTTAATGATCAGCAGGGTTCCATTACATTTCTCAGAAATTCTTAAATCTGTCAAGTCCTATTTATAGTCACTGGTTTTACACTATTACTTGCCCTTGGAACAATGCACACTCAGAGAGCTTCATTTCATTAGCAAAAGACAACTATAGGAGAATATCCTTCAGATAAGTGTAGCAATGCTCCAACACCACCAATGGGAGGCAATCCTCATTAGATTCTCGGTTTTACTAAGTGGATGTATTCATTTTTTTTATAAAATTTTCAGCCATCATTGAAAGAGAAATTTCTAATGTACTGTAATTCTTTGAGGGAATTTGGATGGTATAACTGCTTTCCTCCCGCAATTACACAAAGAGAAAGGACTTGGTAGAAGTAAAAGATTCATATTATAATTATACAACAAATAAACATTTGAAAGAAGCGCAAAAGTAGTATTACTCCTGCACTCCTTACTACAGGTCCAAACTCAAATGTTACAGATTCAAAGAACACAAAACAAACATCTTTCACCTTTGCTGCTACCCATTACTAATACCGTAGTTCTTGAATTGAATTAGTTATTGGACAGACACGCTTGACACAACTACGTTGTTATGAAAGTTAAATGTAGGCTGGCTTCTCAAGATCTTCAAGTGGACGGAAGAAGGTCTTCTGTTCCAATACAGAATTTACACCAACACTTGCAGGCCTGATGTGGAAACCACTGTGATCGGTGGCTGGTCCAAACACCCCTGTCTGAGGATGAGGAGCCCAGTACTTGTCCGATTGTGCCTTGATCACTTCGTCTGGCACCACAAAAGGCTGCACATATTCCTCCGGGTTCTTGTCGTACACTGATGCGTGCACCGCCCTCCTGCACAACACACCAAGTAAGACAATCAGTACAACGTTGAAGGGACATAAATCTTTTGGCCTGGTATCAATTATTTGAGACGTCCTAAATGGTTTGATGTATTTCACAATTACTATTGAATACACGTTTTACTAAATTCATTGCAGTCTCAATATCCTACTTATTGAAGTGTGTGACCATCTGATTTAAAAACTTAAGCTGTTAGATAGAACGCACTTTTAATATTTGATTATATTCTCAACACGCCCCTCACGTGCTGACATGATTTTTTTTCATGGTCCAAGCATGTGGAAATTCTTTTTAAAAATGGGTGACGGTGAGGTTCGATCCCAGGACCTTTGACCTGCTTTGATACCATATTGAAGTGTGTGACCATCTGATCTAAAAACTTAAGCCGTTAGATAGAACGCACTTTTAATATTTGATTATATTCTCAACACTACTACTGTTATTTTGAGCTGTCCTATCGCCCAAGATCAGGGGGACGACAAAATGAAATTTTCCAGGGATAAAGACTTTCGAACTTCTATAAAAATGCTACAAATATCTCCTATGCATATATCTAAACTGAGTTTAAGTAGGCGTTTGGACATAGATTTGGTTGAAATTGTGTTTGGACTTGTATTTCTGTGAGTAGAAAAATATTTTTCATTTGATAAACTGGTTGAGAAAAACTCCTCTTAAAAAAGACAGTCCAATGTTTTGATAATAACTGTACCTGGCAGAGAGGGTAGGTGCGTAGCTCTTCAAAAATCGCTTCCCCAAGCTAACAAGTCCACGGTTGTGTAAACGGGTGGCCATTCAAATATTGAAAGATGAGGATTAGAGTTCTTAATTACTAGTATTAAGAATATCTCTCTTAACACAATAAGCAAATAAGAAAGAAGAATTAGATGAAAGGCTCAATGTGTAGATGATCAGACTCTTTATTTATAGTGAAATAAATACAGACACCATAGTGGACAATAGTATCTTCCTGGGTCAGCAACTACCCAGTTAGACATAGTACCAGTTCCGTCAAAATATTTGGCCTTCATTTGACGGCAATTACCAAGGATGTATTAGTATTAATATTTGATTACTCCGTATTAATTGAAAGTCGTCACATTTTTTGGTCACATAAAGGATGTGGACCAGAAAACAAAAAACAGGTGTTATTAGTTACTCCATCCGTCCCAAAATAGTTATTCGATTTTTTTCCCCGTCAATTTTGACTAATATCAAAATTAAACTCTATTAGATTAATTTAATATTATAAAACTAAAATTTAGATATTCAAAAATTATAAGAAAAGTACTATAAGTTGCACCTCTTCTCATATCAATATGGTGAAAAAATACATTTTAAAATGTTAGTCAAATTTCATTTAGTTTGACTCTTGAAAAGCGAAATATGCGAAATATTTTGAAAAGGAGGGAATATAATTGGCTCATTGAATTAATATTGAGCAAGTTAAAATGGTTTGAATAGTTGCATTTTTAATGTTTATCTTTTAGTACATAAATCTACATTTCAGCCCTTTAATGATTGAAATGCTGTGTCGCTAAGAGTCATTCATATATACAGCATATGACTAATTGCATAATTACGGTTAAATACTTAACTTATTAATGATATTATCAATAGATTACATTTATAATTAAATGATGAGCTAGAACCATCGTAATTTTTTATTTATGGTCACGAGGTTCATATTTAAACATCCCCTATCATATTATATTGGACTGAATGAATTATTAAATCATGTAATTATGTTTTTACACTCATGTATTTTTTGGCATGGACCTGGTGAAGGTTGCCGGCTGGATAAAATTTGTAATGCTTCTCAAATTAAGATGCAGTTAATTTTAACTAAGGCTTTTGCATAAAATTCAATGGAAGAAAATTATAAACAAAAGATTTACTCTTGATGATTCTTTCAAGTTAATATTGCTCTTTTTAAGTTTTATTTACTCTTTAACAGTGAAGTCTCAATTAGAACTCTTGAGAAAGCAACCGGATTAGACTCAAAGTGCACACATGTTGCATGGGTTAATTCACCACTACCACAAGTCCACAACCGGAAATTAAACTTTATAAAACTAAAAGGTATAATAATTGAAGTATAATAACAAAATTAAAGGTATGATAAATAAAAACGTCTGCGTCTGTCATGTCCCGTCCAGGTATCAAATTACTGACATCTTTAATCTTTACGAAGGGTCTTCCTTCGGTCCTTTTTGAAGATTTTAGGGACAGTCTCAGCATTCGAAAACCGTCCGCTATGACTGCGGGGGTGTGTTAAGTATACATAATATACACACAATATTATGTATACCCGCGGTATTCCGAGACATATTGCTGCCCATCCGTGGGCTTCCTATTCCCCATCCGTGGGCTTCCTATTCCATGTACAATTATGTAATTAATGTTGTAGTCTAATTAGTATTGTACACTTACCATAATTGTATAGTTAATATTCAAGTAGAATAAGATTTTAGGAGTAGAATAGGAATAGGATTCTCATATTATGGAAATATGTAAATTGTATATATAGTCTTTCAATTAATGAAAATAATCAAGAAATTATTTCTTTCAAGATTATTGCAACTTGCAAGGGTCACCACTTCCACAAGCGGAAATTAAACTTTATAAAATTCTTTCGTGATAGATCGTGAATCACCATTGAATCATAAACTGAATTTCCAAAACAATATGTATTTAGAAACTAGATGAATTCCAATTAGATATTTACGCTTCAGTCTAAATTGTTAGGCCATAAAAGTAAGTAATAAAATATATTTAAAGTCTAGTTTAGGAGCCGAGGGTTACCAAGTTTGAAAATGTTATATGTGTAGGACTTTAAAGTTTTAATATGATGAATATTAATCCACTCAGCTAGTCAACTTATGGTATGCTAATTATTATAGCAGCCAAAAGGTAGTAATTGTTGGTGGGCTCAAACCCTCATATGCAGTACCCTGTTTCCTTCGACGTATGTTTTTTTTTTTCAATAGTGAAATTTTCAATCGTTGAAATGATCATTTTTTGAAGATGAAATATTCGCATTGAAATGAAAAATGCAGCTTTTCTTTTAACCGAAATATTCGTATAATCAAATGAAAATGAGTGTGTGGTGATCAATAGAAACACAAACGTGCGGTGAGTACTTATGATATCAATTTCTGTAAGAGGCCGTTTCAACTGCTTCAACTCATGACCTGCTAATTGAACATCAACTTTATCAGTTACTCCAATGCTCCCCATAAAAAATATATAAAAGGAATTATCCGACCTATCGGATTTGAACCAGTGACCTAAGGATTTCAGCAACAACTACAGTCCTCCGCTCTACCAACTGAGCTAAGGTCGGATCACATTCTGAGACTTTAAATATCAACCAATAATAGATTTAATCGAGTGGATAGGAGAATAAAATGACTCCGTTAACTGATATATGCCTATATGGAATGTATCATGATAATTTGAGGTATAATGACAAACAAAGCACATCAATAATAATCCTAAACCAAATAAGGATTTTTCTCCGAAGACCAAATCCAAATGCTCCAGTTATTAAGGTAAAACTGTAGGTTTTGTTGGGTTCAAAACACATAAGTAAGGCACAACGGAAGTTTAAAAATTTTATTCTTACTTATCCCAACAATTTCTTCTGGTATAGTTATATGACAATCAAAACCTGTAATATAAAACATGAACACTTACACGTTGTATTATCTGGAGTCTTTAGTAAAGGGTGGACACGCGATTCCCTTTTAGACTGCAAGCACAATGCTACGGTGTATTCCTCTGTCAAGAAAGCCAAGAAATCTTGGCAGAGGTTTGAGAAAGTTTTATCCTAGACTCTAAGTCTAGAATTGTTTATGAGAATTGGTGTATAATAACAATGGTTTAGTGTTGTATTTATAGTTACAATTAGGTTAGAAAATGTTTTAGGATTAGGCTTAAGCCTGGCCCAAAACCCGAGGTGCAGTGGGCGGCCGATCGGCATCGCCGGTCGGGCGCCATGGCTCACTTAGCAGCCAAGCGCTTCTACGTAAAATTTCGTTTCCCGTTTTCATTTAATAAATATATATTCAGCACATTAAATCCAAAATCCAATTTTGATTTAATTAAATAATTTTCATCTAATAGAAATTATCAATTTAAATATCTCAATTCCAAATCGAATATTTAATACTTTCTCAATACACCCTTAGATCGAAGAGTCAATCGACATAGTGTGACCCTATAGACCTTCATATATCGACACTAATCCAATTAAGGTCCATACGGAACTCCTAGACTGCATACTGCATTTACGAACTCAATATATGAAGTACGTTTACATGAATCCAGCAAACATAACCTTTATGTGAGATGATAAATTCCTTTCATTCGCGACACACTCGATCAAGCTTAGGATTTGCCATGTGTCTATCCAAATGAATTGATCACTTTATCTCATCTATATTAGTCGACAACTAGATCATATTCTAAATATGTCTCTTGCATTGGCCAATGACTTGGTCGACCTAATATCACTGAGAAGTTGAGTGCTCTCTCGACTATTCAATCGAGGAATGAATTCTATTCTTGGCTCAACTACCACCTTAATTTACATCATAATGCACCCAACACAAGACGTATCTTATCCTATAATGAGTTTAAGCTTAGGACAAGGTCAAAGTACATTACTCTGTAATCAAGGTGTGTATTGACCTCAAATCAAAGGACCTTCATCTCCCACACGCTGATAACACTTTAGACATGTATAACAAATAGTTTATCAGCAGGGTATACCAATACTTTTCAAAAGTATTAATGTGTCCGCCACTAGTAACCATTACTAGTAGTAGGTGAGACATACTACATTCTCTAAGAATGTGACGCATACCACATGTCGACTTATAACATATCATCGATATCTCATTCTCGATGATCATTAGTCGAGGCTATTTCAAAGTTACGCTCTATCATCAATATCTCACTCTATTAATGACAACGTAAGCTCAAGGGATACACATTAATGAATAATTACAAACAATCAAATAATAATTTAATAATTGCAAATGTCATAAATATTAATCTTATTAATAATACGAATGTGTTCAAATACATTTATCCCTAATAATAATTGTGTCTAGTACATACATACTTTTAAAAACTAATAAGCAACTCATTCTTATGTCATGATTAGTATCAAGAAGTAGCATTTTCCATGCAATCTTAAGAACTAGAAGTTTCTGACTACTTATATTCTCTCTGCAATCACAAACTTTTCTGTTCTTTATTATTTTTGATAGACGATTGGTTATAACTGCATAGCTGACTATATGGAGTATGTGAAAGGAATATAAAATGATTAAAACTTTAATTAAATACAGTACCACAAATGACAGTTTTCTCCATCAGTTGGAGCCTCTGCCAGAACAGTACTTAAATCTAGGGGTGAGCGGGTCCGGGTATCCTAACTTTTTTTAACTATCCGGACTCTACCCAGTAAAAGATCGATTCCTAAATTTACTACCCGGAAACTACCCGTAGCAATCATTACCCGAAACCTACCCGGACCCTGCGATTCCGGGTAGGTTCTTGGGTACCCGGAATCGGTGTTTCTTTGTGCAAAATAATGCCTTCATATAACAGTTTTGGTTTAGGAATAAACTCGTCTGCTTATCCTCTGAAAGCCAGTGACACAAAACCCATAAAGAATCCTTTCGGAGCAAATATCACAAGAATGTTTCAAAGATTTGCTTTGGTTTTCTTTTCAACTTTCTTTTTCAATAACTTAAAGGAGTACATAGTTTAAAAAATCCAATTTTTCGGTTTTCTACCGCTTTTGGCTTTTTCTTTACGTATGATTGTCACTTTGTATTATTTAATTTATTTCTTGATGGTGAAAGTGATTGTTTTGCATTTGATTTTTTCCCCCCATAAATGGTGTACTTTAGTATGCCATTTTTTTATTAACTAAAAAATAATGGAATTAAAAAAGTAAAAATATTTAATATTTCATAGGTTTCGGGTATCGGTTCCAGATCCGGGTACCCTGTCTCTATTTGCCGGAACCGGACCCGACATTGATCGGTTCATAATTTTACTATCCGGAATCTACCCGTTATTATAATATATCTATCCGGAACCTATCCGTTAATGTCGATTCCGGTCGGGTATCTGGGTACCCTGTACCCGTGCCTCTGAACGTAAAAAATTAATGTGATTGAGTGATTGTTGGATCAAAAACATTTCCTTGGAAGCTAATTAATTACAACCTTTGGAATAACAAGGAAGCCGCATTAGGCAATAGGGGCAATGCTAACCGTCTAGAAAAATGTTTGAAGAGAAATTACTGATTTGGTAGCACTTTTTTTTAAACAACTATTGATACGGTAAGAAATATATACACTACCAATGTAATTTAACTGAGTTATAATATGTTATCATAATTTATTTCAAGTAAAAATTTATCTGTTGTTATCTTTTCATGACTTACCTAATTATAACATACTTTTTATATCATCAATACATAAAGTTTAATTTAAACTCATCTTTTTAGTAGTGAGTAGGGATACATGTGAACAAAATGTGACTTATAATATATGAATCCTCCACATTTAAACCAAATAAAACACTCTCCACATTAAAAAATTTCTTCTAATTTTCTTGTTAGTTTGGTTCCTTTCACATAGTAGTCAACACTCAACAACATGCTTCATCCCTGTTATGACAAATCGTCTACCTCTTCCGGTGCAAACATTAATTTCTTTATATTCAATATAGAATTAGAATCTACCCCAAAGTTATAGCAAATATTTAATTAAAAGAAATATATAATTCTCAGGAGCTGAAGTTTCAGTCTTAGGAAAAGAAAATTAGCTATTCAACAACTTCATGTTCTTGCTCTGCTGCATGGCAAATGCCAATTAGCGAGCGGTAGCAACTTGCCACTAATTAATTATGAAATCGACAAAATGAGCTTTTAATAATCACTTTTAAATAATTAAGTAACTTGGATTGGGTTACCAAATTTGATGGTCGAGAATCGAGGGAGTAGTAATAATAGCAATAGTACTAAAAAGGTTCAATATCGATTAATAAAATTATTTTCTTCACCAAAAAAAAGGTTCAACATCATAGCTAGACAATTACTAATGTAATTAGTACGCGGGTTTGAGAAACTACAAATTGTTATACGTAGTTAGGTGCGAGTCTTGAGAATAAAGAAACTTTTAACTAAAATAGGACACTTTACTTCTTATAATGACACTTTTTCAGACGAATTCGGATTGTTTGGCTTCAAATCAAGTAAACGAACAGCCAATGAAAAACCAAAATAGTTGTATGTATATATATAATCTAATACTAGTATCTTGAGTTACTTTTCTTCATTGGCAGCTGTTGTGAACTTATGAATCAATCAACTATTTGGCAAGAAATATCTTTTCTCATCTCTAAAACCAAAAGCCTAAGCTTTAGATTGCAACACGTGCTGGCGTAGAGAGAAATGGGGAGTTATTTTGTTCTCCAATCCACTAAACTAATTCTATTATTATGAGATGCTTGATCACTATATCAGAATCAGTAATTATCAAACATTAATCTAGCAGAATAAAATGACTTTCCCATGTTTCCTTATCTTTCCAATCCCATCCACCTGCAAAGAAAAAAAAAGGCGTTAAAATAAAACAAAGCAGTGAGGAAAGATGGGACTTCTTTTAGAGAGGCATCTCATGACTGAAAAATAGAATGGATGAAAGCAAATTCTGTATACCCTCGTTTCAATTTATGTGACTTTTTTTAATTAATATAATAATAACATATTTCTTTAATTAGCAATAACAATTTAGCTTTCATGAATACAAGTTTCAAATAAAAAATCTTTTCTTCATTTTTAAATCTCGTGCTCAATCAAACACATTCAAATAAATAGAGTAGAAAACTTTGTAATCGTCTTTGTTATTTCATTCATGCACACACCAAATAATGGTCGCAGCTTTGAAATATTATATTCTTAATTAAGATACGAGAAAGGCTCTAAAGAAGTATAAACTAGATCTCCTTTTCTCGTCTAAAGAAGTATTGATAAACTCTGAGTTGTAAGACAGTAGAGATTCAAACCTCCATTGATGAAGCTATGGAGGTGAGTCAGTTATGGAGCTAAGATCAGTTCATGTAGAGAGAAGATTGGGAAATGAAATCATTTCATTATCAAAAGAAAAAGTGATTACAAATGCACTGTAATCGTGCATATTTACACAACTAAGCATCTCAACTAATCTACTCAAAATATCTAATATAATGACATCTAAGCATAACAAACTTCTAACTAACTCTATTAATTACAAAACTGCTACTGAGTGTAAAACTACCTAAACTAATTACGGATAATTATAATCTCAATACCCCTCAAGTTGGAGATGAGGTAGTCACAGCCAACTTGCCCAGAATGAATGAATGCTTGATCCCAATCAACGCCTTAGTGAATATGTCTGCCAACTGAGATGTAGTGGATATATGGTGTAAGCTTATCAGCCCTTTTTGAAGCTTGTCTCTAATAAAATGACAATCCACTTTTATGTGCTTTTTTCTCTCATGGAAGACTGAATTCTTTGCTATATGAATTGCTGCTTGGCTATAACAAAAAACATGTATTAGCAAGGTGCACACCATTGTAAGCTCATGTAACAGTTGTCACTCCCCGAATCTGAAAGGGGTGGACCATGCTCTATATGCAACTACTATGAACCTGTAGCAGACTACAAAAGATAACAAAGTGAAAATTTGTAAAACCTGAACAATAAAAAGAACTCGGTTTGTATAACTAAAACATACATTTGTACATCACTAAACATGAACACAGACGTCTATGAAGCCTTTAAGAAAACTGACACCGTAATTGTCAGGACATGGCCCCAACATACCCATATAATATGTACCATATCGACTCGACTCGGCTAACTCCAGGAAGAAGTGGAGCTCACCAATCAACCGTTGAAATCTGGAGACATCCCAATATGGAGGACCGTCAAATTGTCTACTTGAACATGCGGGCATGAAACGCAGCGCCCCCAACAAAGGGACGTTAGTACGAATGAATATACCGAGTATGTAAGGCAGATATGAAACATATGTAAAGACAATAACAAGAGCAGAGCGAAGTAAAGAAACAATCTGAACCTCGGGAAACCACTGTGGGCGTATCTGCATAATATCACTGAAAATCAGTTATATATATATATATATATATATAGCCACACTTTGGGGAAATGCCAATATCATATCATACCCGACCATAAATGAGACTCAGCGTTATCGTACCCGGCCTTAATAAAACTCGGTGTTATCGTACCCGACCTTAATAGGACTCGGTGTTATCATACCCAACTACAACGGTGTGCACCTATAAGTGTCGTACCCGACCGACTATAGCACGACTCGGTGTCATAAAATAGATACATATATATATAATGTATGAGTGACCTCAGGAAAATATCATGAACATAGTCGGAGTGACATAAGGTTGTTACCCTCATACTATCGTTATGTACATCAGCTGTCGTGAAACCAATAAGGAACGATGAACATCACATAATTAGAGATAATATAGGATGCGGAAAAGTACTCCCGACAAGGAACATATAAGATCCATAAAACATTGCAAGAACAAGGAACAAACTTATCTTCAATGTTCAAGAATGGAGTTTTTTTAAGGAGGTTTCGTTATATATTATTTTCACAAGGATCATGCCAAAAAGAAGAATGAGAAAGTCTTAACATACCTATGACACTCCTACAAGCTCATAGAAGATCGTAAACGATCAATCGTACTTGGACTGCCTCCATAAATGATTCTCAACACCTTAGTTCACACCGAGGAACTCTCCGATTTTCTATATTTCGGAAGAAATCGATTGCATTGACGGAGGGACAACCAAAGATATACTACTACTTTTACTAATTGTAATGGAAACAAAAACATAGCACTTGACTAAATGTAGAAAAAGTTAACTAATAAAGAGAAGGATTAAAAATAAAAAGAAAACAATGAAATAATTCTTGGCATTTAAATTACATTTGTCCATACTACATATAACATAAGACCCAAGCTTGACATGTTTTCCTACTCTCCACGTGTAGGATTTTTCATTTCAAAGGACTTGACTCTCACTTCATTATGGGCACATAATGCTCCCCTTTCAATTCACTTCTTTCAAGTTACACTACTATTAAATTATTAATAAATTATGAATATAATATAAAATTAATACATACGCTAATAGTTTCTTAAAATATCTATGAAAAATATATTTTATCAAATTTTAATTTTTGTAATCTTATATCAAGAGTACAAATTTTTGTATTATAAATTCTCAAAATGGGAGAAAATAACTCTTCTTACAAGAAAATAATTCCTATTCTTATGATAAATAAAATTACATTTATAAACTTTCTCGTGTCATTTATATAATTTAAAGTGTATAAAAAATTAGTAATATTAATAACTATATAAAGTTATATTTATAAAACCTTTTACGAAAAGTATTTCACTTAAAAGAAAATACCATATCAAAATAATATCTAATGATTTCACTGTTGTCAAACTTATGGGGTCTTATAATAATACTGAATAAACCCTCCAAATTCATCTCAACTTACTGTGTAACCTAACGTAAAAGTGCGGGATGTTACAACATCCTTTCCAACCAAACTAGTTCACCAACTACTTGTCTCACGGCTCTATATTCTGCTTCTGCTTAAGATAATGAAACAATTGTTTGATTCTTGAATTTCCAGCTAAGTGGATTGTTTCCCATTAAGACTAGGTAACCACTCACATATTTCCTAGAGTCAGGACATGTTGCACAGTTTGAGTCACAGTAAGCAGTCACAGTATAGTCTGGTTGTTGGAAAAGAAAATGCCCAAGGTTGGATCATTCTTGAGGTATTTGAGTACATGGAAGTAAGGGTGTCCAACGGGGCGGGTCCCGGCGGGACGGGACCCAACGGGACTGGGGGAGGACGGGACCGGTCCTCCGACAGGACTGGCGGGATCCGCCGTTGTCCCATCCAGTTCCCGTCCCTGTTGGAAAAATGGATCAGTTTTATCGGGGCGGGGCGGGGTCGGGATCGGGTTTTCTGATTTTTTTTTGCACTTTATTTTTAAAAATAACATATATAAACACCTCAATAATTGAACAATATAGTGTAATAAAAATATCCCAATGCTATTTTTATGCCTCTTATATTATTTAATAGAAATATAATTTTTTTGTAATACAATTTAAAATTACAACTTTGTGGTGTTGAAAGTTGCAAATAACATAGTAAAATTGCAATTAAAAAAAATTACATATTTATAAACACATTTTCTAGTTTCTTTGCAATGTCTTGTGGTTCTTCGGTTGGAAATGAAATTTATTGGTCAAATTGCTTGACGTCTCTTCCACCTCTGTCAGATAAGATTTTTTTTGTAATTTTCATCGTCTTCTTCGTTGATCTCCGGTTGGCTGCACCTTTTACGCTCTGCTCGTATCCAATCTCTGAATAAAATTGCAATCTTCAAGCTGTCTCCCATTAATGACTGTCTGTGCTCTCCTATTTGAAATCTTCCGGCAGAAAAGTCCTTTCAGACGCTGTTGATGACACTTGAATGTTCAACACATCTCGGGCCATCTTTGATAGTGTCGGAAATGTCTTCTCATTCTCCCTCCAGTATTTCAGCAAGTCTTCACGTCCTTCTTCATTGAGAACTGCTTGGTACGGTACAACACCCTACAAAACAAAAACATCAAACTCGCTAACTTGATTAGTAATGGTACCACTACACATTCTATGTCTAAGGCTTTCAATACTAGCCGCAGAAATATCATATATTTTTGAGGTTGTATTGAAGAAGAAGAAGAAGAAGAAGAAGAAGAAATTGAAGAAGAAGAAGAAGAAGAAGAAATTGAAGAAGAAGAAGAAGAAGAAGAAGAAGAAATTGAAGAAGAAGAAGAAGAAGAAATTGAAGAAGAAGAAGAAGAAGGTGGTGGTGGTGGTGGTGGTATGGAAGTCGGTTGGCTGCTAGCACTTTCTTGTTGGTAATGCGTATATACTTTTTTGCATTCATCGTGTATGCTAGACAAAACTTCTTCCTTAGTTGGTTCCTTAGGTGGTTGTTCATTTGGATTTTTTTGAGTTGGAGGTGGAAGTACTGTTATACAATCATAAATAGTTTCAATAAGTGCATTACAACAGTCTATTTTAATACTCGAATTTAATACAACACCAATAATATAAATAGTGGGAATAAGAATAATTTTTTTTTAATTTGATAAACAATTTTTAACAGGTGCCTTATAAGATAGTTTTTTCATATATTCACTAAGTAATAAAAATATTAGAGCTATATAAAATAATATAGTTGAAATAGTAGGATAATATATACTAGAAAATTCTTTTGTTGCTTGAAAATATTTCTCTAAAAATACAACAAGTTCTGAATTTTTTTTCCAATCGTTATCTACAACCATATCAGTTGGATTTCGATTATGGGCGTTAAAAATAAAGTTATAGGTTTTCTATAATCATAACCAACAAGTAGTTGTTCGTATAAAGAATTCCACCTAGTCGCTACTTCTTCGGAAATTTTTCTATAAGGTAGTCCACAATCGTGACAAGTTTTTTTATACTCTTTTTTTCTTTGTATTCTATTACTTCTAGAAATAAAGTTTATAGCAAATTGGATTTTATTAAGAATGTCTTCAAAAAGTGATAGACCATCCTTTACAACTAAGTTATAAATATGGCATGCACATTTTATATGAAAATGATTAGGAAAAGATGGAGTTAAAAGATCTTTTAAAGTCTAATAGCATAATTATTAGAAGCAGCATTATCTAATGTAATAGTCATAATTTTATCAGTTATTCCATAATAATCACAAACTTGATGAATATTTTATGCAATAAAACTTCCAGTGCGCCTATCATCAATATATCTATATGCTAAAATACATTTTTGCATAGATCATTTATAATCTATCCAATGACATGTTACAGTTAGATAATCATGGTCGTTAGTACTACGGCCTATATCATACGTGATAGATACTTTGTCAGGAAAATGATATAATGAATAACGTAAATAATGTTGATATTCATGTGCAAATTTAAAAACATCTCTCCTAACAATTGATTTAGGAAAACCGTTAAAAGCAGGATTATATATATCTCTAATGTAATGAATAAAACCAAGAGATGAAGGAAATGAAAAAGGCAAACCCTCCACCGCAACTAATTTTGTTATTGTTTCCCTATCTCTATGTTTATCGTATTTAGGGCCTACAATTCCCCCTGTCATCGGGTTAATTTGACCATGTACTTGGTCCGGGACAGTATGTGAACCTTGTCCCGACTGAGAGCGCATTTGCGCACTCAATTTTTCAGCTAGGTATTGGTCCCACCTAGCTTTGTGAAAATTTTGTACAAGTTTCAATAAACCTCCCGTCCCACCCTGACCTTTTCCCATTTTAAATTTATAAATATTTTTACAAATTTGACATCTAACTACTTGATTCTCTTGGTTCCTATAAAAAAAATCATGCATTTGATTTTAATTTTCGTTTGTGTTGGGCCTCGTCTCATACTAGGGGGAATAAGAGGCGTTCCAGTTTCAGTTTGATGTGCACTAGTGGGTGTGTCATCTAGATTAGTGGGTGTGTCATATAGATTATCTTCTAAATTAAAGTCTGGTTGAGTTGCAGAATATATCTCATCATCTAATGGTATATCATTTAAAAATTCAGTTTCATCTATATGAGTGTAATCAATCAAATCATTATGTCTAGGAATAGAATGACTAGAAGAAGTACATCTGCCCTTGTTACCCCTACTAGAAGAAGCACCCTTACCCTTACCCTTAAACATACCTCTTATTCCTTTTATTTTAATTATGCTAATAAATAATTAAAGATAATGAAATTAAGTGTGCTAATTAAAATAAAGTAACAATAATAATTTAAAGATGGAATGAAGGTACCAAATTCCGACGTAACGCCGACTTGTAATCTAGATTAAAAATTGAAACTTTGCTCGATGGATGATCCTTAAGCTAGTTGCCAACTTCACTCCCAATTTTTGAACATTGATATAAATTAGCAAATACAATATAAAATTTAGTAGGCAATATAGAGTTGTAGAGAGATAGATTGAGAGATTAGAGAGATCGTAGAAAGATTTGTGAGAAATATGAAGAGAAAATGAGGTATTTATAGTTGAAAAATTAGGTTAAAGTGTAAATATATTAACTTAGAGATTAAAAATATATATTAAGGGGGTAGGGGGGTTGGGGGAGGCTAAAAATGGTCGTTATACAATGGCTAAAATATAAAATGGTCATTATGCAACAAGCATTTTCTGCAAAAGGGAGGGGGCCGGGGCGGGTTGGGCAGGATCGGACCTGGGGCGGGACGAGCCCAGGTACCGTCCCGGGTTCGAGTCCCATTCTGGTTTTTTTTAGCGGGGTCAGGGCGAGACCGGGACGGGGTCGGTTCGGGACCGGGCTGACCCGACCCACTGGTCAGCCATACATGGAAGGCAACTTTGAGATGTGGTTCCTTTGGTGATTGCATAAACGGACTCAAATGTTGTACACTATATACAATCTCCATTCTTGTATTTGTGAGAAAATTTAGTTTAGCCACTAACTTCTTGTAATAAGTGGGATCACAAAGTAGAGTGCCTTCATTTGCCTTCAATTTCACAGTAGAATCAAGAGGAGAGGAAGTGGTGCTATAATTCATAGAGTCAAAACACTTTTAGAAGATCAATTGTGAACTTTCTCTGGGATATAAGAACACCATCATCCTTATATAGAATTTCCAACCCCAAGAAGTAGTGAAGCCTTCCAAGATCCTTGATCTTAAACTTCTCATGCAGAAATGTCTTCAAAGACTTGATCTCACCTATGTCTGTTTCAGTTAGAATCACATCATCAACATAAACTGCAACAAATATTATAGATTGTCCCTTCTTTCTGTAAAATAATGAGTAGTTACTCACTGAATGTGAATACCCCTTTGAGCATAAAGAACTTGCTAGTTTGTCATACCACTGTCTGTTGGTCTGTTTTAGGCTATATAAATATTTTTTCAATTTGCAAACAAAACCATTTGATTCTACTTGTAATCCCTGCGATAATCTCATATACACTTCCTCATGTAAGTCTCCATGAAGTAAGGCATTGTTCGCATCTAATTGGTACATATTTCAACCTCTCTTTACAGCTAAACACACCAAAGTTCTCACAGTTGTCATCTTCACCGCTGGTGAAAAAGTCTCAGTGTAATCAATTCCAACTTGCTGAGTATAACTTTTCACTACCACTCTTGCTTTAAATCTCTCTACACTACCATCTGTCTTATGCTTAATTTTGTATACCCACTTGTAGTCTATTGCATTCTTGCCTATAGTCAAAGGAACTAAGTCCCAAGTGTCATTGACATATAGAGCCTCAAACTCCTGTGTCATGGCTGCTTGCCAAACATGGTTCATAACTACTCTCATATGAGCATGGTTCATAGTCATGAGAAATGTTCTGCAATAATTGCTGACTATTTGGACAAAAACTAGTGAAGGAAAAAGTTTGATTGTTGGACAGAAAAGAGGTAAAAGAATGAGGCAATGTGTCCACATGTGTGGTGGTTGAAGGTTGCGGGTTAGGTAGTATGTAGTCATACTCCTCCAAATATGTGAGAGTATGGTATGTTCTGGATGGTCTTCTAGGTGCATTAAGTTCAAGTCCAACTAGGATAGGAGTTTCTGCTGGTTGTTGTTGCCTTGAGCAAGGAACATTTGGAATAGTGGAACTTGGTTCTATCACGGGTGACTAGTATGTATTGGGGCTCAATTCTAAATTGTGACTTGGTTCTAAAGAATCTTGATTTCCACTAGTGTGTGTAATGGTTATAAGATCACTTGTCATTCCATTGGTGACCTCTTTTTTCAGTAAGAAATTATTGTGAAAGACATTGTTTGTACCAGTTTTCAAATTAAAATTTTCAACAAGTAATTTCAAAACAGAATTAAAACTAGATCTATTGAGAGCAATAACAAAAGGAAAAATATCTTCATGAAAGACAACATCTCTAGAAACGTGAATTCTTTTTGTGGCCAAGTCTAGGACTTTATACCCTTTTGTGTTGAAGGGATATCCAACAAATACATGTGGTACAAATCTTGGCTCAAATTTGTATTTGTGGGGTTTCAAGGCAGTAGGGAAGCAATGCTTTAAGGTGAGAATATATAGGTTTCTTTTGGTAGCAACTAACCAGTTAGTTGCTAAGTTCTTACATTGACACTTTCACACCTCTAGTTTATTATTCTCTAATTAAGCAACTAGAAAATTAATACTCCCCCTCAAGTTGGTGTATGGAAGACATTGCATATGCCTAGCTTGCTGATCAAGTACTTGTGCTGAGAAACACTTAATCCCTTAGTGAACACATCTGCTAGTTGATTCGTAGTAGAAATAAACTCAAGTAGAATGAATCCATCTTTGAGCTTGTCTGTAACAAAGTGATAATCTATCTCTATATGCTTGGTCCTCTCATAATAGATAGGATTGAAAGCAATTTGAATAGCTGCCTTGTTGTCACAATAAAGAGGCACATGCCTGGATACTAGAAATTCAACTCATCTAGCAAGCCAACTATCCATATTATCTCAGCAATTGCAGCTATCATGCTCATGTATTCTGCTTCTGCAGAGCTTCTACTCACAATATGTTGCTTCTTAGATTTCCAAGATATTAGCCTTACTCCTAACTTCATAGCATAACCAGTGATTGACCTTCTTATGTTTGGGGAAGTAGCCCAATCTGAATCACAATAGACATTCAACTGTGTCTTTGTATCAGCTGGATAAAATAATCCTAAGCTTGGTGTGCCTTTAACATATCTCAAGATCCTTACAGCATCTTCTTGATGTGACTGTTTTGGCCTCTACATAAACTGGCTGAGCACATGTACTGCAAAACTAAGGTCTGGTCTTGTGATTGTGAGATAGATCAACTCGCAATGAGCCTTTGGTATCCTATTACATCCTTTAGTTCTTTGTCATTTTTATCTTCCAATTCTACCACATGAGCATCATACTCGAATATGGTCAATTTCTTGTTGAACTCCGTGGGTGTTGTAGCAGGTTTTTCACCAATCAACCCTGCTTCTGATAACAACTCAAGAGCATACTTCTTTTGATTAAGGATAATGCCCTTTGGTGACCTCATTACTTCTATGCCAAGGAAATATTTCAAATCACCTAGATCTTTGACTTTAAAGTTATTATGTAATGTTGTCTTTGCTTGATCTATCAGATGTGATCATTGTCTGTGATAAGCAAATCATCTACATAAACCATGATGATCATAATACATGTTCCTTATTTCTTTATAAACAAAGAGTGATCATAAGCACTCTATGTATAACCAACACTTGTCAAGGCATCTGTTAACTTAATGTTCCACTGCCTTGAACTTGATGCCTGCTTCAGGCCATACAAGGACTTAAGTAGCTTGCAAACCTTTTTTTGCTCCCCCTTCTGTGAAAATCCTGAGACAAAGCCATGTAAACTTCTTCTATCAAGTCACCTTGCTGGAATGCATTACTGACATCCATTTGGAACAAAGGACAACATTTTGATGATGCAATGCTGATCACAATTCTCACAGTGATCATCTTTGTCACTGGAGAAAAAGTGTCATGATAGTTAAGTCCTTCCTTATATGTATAACCATTTGCCACAAGTCTGGCTTTATACCTCTTTATCTCTCTATTCGCTTTATATTTGATCCTATAGACCCATTTGGACCCTATAGGCTTCTTCCCTTCAGGTAGATCCACAATTTTCAATGTATGATTATCTTCCAAGGCTGTAAGCGCATCTTGTATTGCTTGAACCCACCGTTTGTCCTTTGAAGACTCATAAAAACACTGAGGCTCAACATGTGCAAAAAAGGTTGACAGATATAACACATAGGTGGGTCAGAGTTTGGAGTAAGACAAATAATCTGTAAGGGGATAAGAAGCAGTTCTAGAGAAAGTGTTATTGGTCTTATTGGTTAGTAATCATGCATCCATGTAGGTGTTTTATGGATTCTACTATTTTTTTAGTATTTGGAGGTGGAGGAGAAGGTGTAACATCAACATTTGGTATACTGACATTAGGAATTGATTGAACTGGTATCTGTGACTCTTGTAGAGACTCAATATTATCAGACAAGATGGGAACATCAGTTAGAACATCTGTAGGTACATCTGTGTTTGGTAATGAATGTGAGGAAGGTAAGGTGAGTGGAGGTGGTGATACAACATCAAGGACTTCATTGTCTACCCCATTTGGAAGCTCTGTAGGTAAGTGAATAGATGCATGATCATTGTTGTAAGAGCAATGAGGTTGAATAAAAACAAATCATCTGCAACATCCTTTTCGCCTTTAAAAGAGAATATGGTTTCATGAAAAATCATATTTCTGTTGACTAATAAGGAACCTGAATCCAAGTCATATAACCTGTATCATTTCTAAGTATCAGAATGTCCTCCTTGCTCTAGGATCAAATTTGCTTCCTCTGGGAAACATGCTAGCAAAACACAAACAACCAAACACCCTAAGGTGTTCTATTGAGGCTAGCTTACCATATAACAATTCATAAGGATATTTCTCATTTAAAATCTTGGGAGGTAACTTGTTTATTAGATATACAACTGTCAAGATGCAATCACCCTAAAACATGTGTGTTATTTCACTTTGAAACATCAGTTCTCTAGCTATATTTATGACGTGCCTATGTTTTCTCTCCACAACTCCATTCTGTTATGGAGTATAAGAGCAGCTGCTTTGATGTATAATTCCTAAGGAAGAAAACAATTGTGTGCAGTGAGAATTAAAGAATTCCTTCCCATTGGCAATCTTGAGAACCTTCACACAAACACCAAAATGGTTTTTTATTCTATACAGAAATTGTCTCAATACTACAATGACTTCACTTTTGGTTTGAATCAAACATGTCCAGGTACACCTACTAAAATCATCTACTATAGTGACAAAATAAAGTTTTTTGTCATATGTATGTACCTTGAATGGACCCCAAACATCAATGTGGACTAGTTGAAAAATACTATCGGTCTTACTTGAACTAATAGAAAACTATAATCTACTTTGCTTAGCTAAAGGACAAACAGTGCAACACTCTTGTGCATCTTCATATTTATACTTGGCTACTATTGGGATGTGTTGCATAACAATGTAGGAAGGATGACCTAGTCTCAAATGCCATAATGTGAAATTGTCTTATCCCGTTATTGTTGTTGCTACTGTGACTTCATCATGTTCTTGCAATCAATACATACCATCTGATTCTCTATCAATTCCCAACACCTTGCCAATTTAAAGCCCTTGAAACAAACAGAATTCTGGATAGATATTCACTGAGTGACGAAGCTCATTTGTTATTTTGAAAACTGACATCAGGCTAAACTTGAAATCTGGTACAAACAACACATTCTTAAGTGTATAATTTTTAAGCATTGTTACACTTCTAGTATGTGTAATTGGACATTTACTTCCAGTAGGCACTTGTACTCCATTATTCTCATGAGTACCTATCTCCTTAAGATCATTCAATAATTTTCTGATGGAGTAATGTGATGAGATGCTCTAGAATCAATTATCCAACTACAAGACTTAAAAGTGGATAGCAATGTAGTTATACCCGCCATGTTGGAATGAAATTTACATGTGCTTGTGCTGCATTCTCCATGTCCTGCTTTATCCAACAGGTTCATTGCCTTTTCATACTGATAATCTGGTATAAACCTTCTCTTTTGTTGACTAGGTGCTGCAGTAGCTTCTTCAAGCAAGGTACTGCTAGCAAACTTGTTGTTAAACTATTTTGTACTAGTTTCTTCTCCTTGTGCCTTCTTTTTACTCTTATACTCTGGTGGATATCCAATATTATGTAACAATCATTCATCACATGACCCTTGCATCCACACAGATCCTGTAGCTCCAAATTGTGCAGGTTTGAAGTTTTGTGCACCTTGCCTAGGTCTATAATTCTGTCCTCTCCCAACTAGTAAGCTTAATGAATCTTTACCAGAGTCAATTACTCTTAGAATTCTTAGACTCTCCTCTTTTACAACTACTGCATAGGCTTGATTAACAGTCAACACAGGTGTCCTAAGTAAAATATCACTTGGTACATGACTAAAAATCTCATTCAGTCCCATTAAGAACTGCAATAAGCGTTGATTACACATATGTTCCACATACTCCTTTGATTCCTCACAATTGCACTTAGGTTTTGGAGAAATTAGATCCAGTTCATTCCAAGCATCCTTCATTTTGGAATAGTAAACAGTGACTGAATCCATTACTTGAGTTAATGATGCTACTATTTGCTCAATTGATAGATTCTATTCAGATTTGATTTGTGAAACACTTCCTCGAACTCATCCCATAAGTACTGCGCATTAGATGACAAAATGATACTAGAAATCAACTCTGGTGCAATTGTACAGCTGATCCATGAAAGAATTATCACTATTACATCTATTCCATTGCTTCGCGAGCTCATCCTTGTACAAATTCCTCCTACATGAACCGTCAATAAACCCTAATTTGTTCCTACCTAGCAATGTGAGCTTCATAGACCTACTCCAGAGTGTATAATTCTCTGGACCTGTTAATTTGAGCCCAATTAACATGATTCATGGTACATCTGATGATTGTAGATGTAATGGATGCGTGTAATCGATTTGTGTTGTATTTTTTGCGAATTTGTTTCCTCTATTGTAGATCGTAGCTTCAAGCTTCTTTAACAATGGCGATTTATGAGTTTTCCTTTTAAATCGGTCATATTTGATCGTGTGTTCTAATACCGTGTGAATTTGAGATGTATTTCAGCTAGGGGTGGCCAGTGGGCCGGGCTCGGGTCTGGCGGGCAGATGCAGCGGGGTCGGTCGGGCGGGACGAGCCAGGGTCGAGATCGGGACTAGCGGGCCTAGCGGGGTCGAATGCAGGCGGGACTGCTCGATCCGTCCGATCCCGATCCCGTCGATATCGGGCGAAGCGGGCTCGGGTCGGGCTCGGGTCGGGTCGAGGCGGGTCGGGTTTTCCTTTTTTTTAAATAACATGTGTATAAAAAACTCAATAAACAAAACAAGATAGTGTAATAAAACATCCCAAGGTCGTTTTTGTGCCTCTTATATTATTTAATAGACATATGATTTTTGTAATACAAATACAATTGTCTAAAATCTAAATTGCAACTTTATGGTGTTGTCCAAAAGTTGCAAATTACATAATAAAATTGCAATTAAAAATTACATTTTCAAAAAATGCATTCTAATTGCTTGATGATTTCATGTGGTTCTTCGGTTGGAATAGGTATTTGTTGATCAAATTGATCCACGTCGCTACCACTACCTTGGGTTAAGATTTCGTTGTCGTCTCGATCCCCTCCTTCCTTGATCTCCGGTTCACCGCACCTTCTCCGCTCCGCTCCTATCCAATCTCTGAATAATACTGTAATTTTCAAGCTGTCTCCGCCAATGAGTGTCTGTGGTCTCCTATTTGATATCCGTCATAGAAAGCGCTTTCCGACGCAGCTGATGACGCTTGAATGTTCAAAACATCTCGAGCCATCAATGAAAGTGTCGGAAAGGTCTTCTCATTCCCTCCAAGATGTTCAAAGCAAGTCTTCTTGTCCCTCTTCATTGATAACTTCTTGATACGGTACAGAACCCTGCAAAACAAAAATATCCAACTCGCTAATTTGGTTAGTAGAGGTCCGGCCGCACATTCTATTTCTGAGGCTTTCAATACTAGCCGCAGAAACAGCATGTCTTTTGTGAGGTTGTGTTGAAGATGAAGAAGATGGTATGGTAGCCAGATGCGTTACTAGCATTTTCTTGTTGATAAAATCTATATATATTTTTGCATTGGTGTTCTACGCTATTCAACACTTCTTCTTTAGTTTGTTCAATAGGTGGTGGGTGATTTAGATTTTTGGGACTTGGAGGTGGTAGTACTTCTATACAATCGTAAATAGTTTCAATTAGTGATTTAGTACCGCCTATTTTAATAGTAGGATTTAATACAGAACCAATAATATAAATAGATGGAATAGGAATAAAATATTTTTATTTTGACAAACATTTTTAATAGCTGCCTTATAAACTGGTTTTCCATATATTCACTAAGTAATAAAAATATTAGAGTTATATAAAATAACATAGTTGAAATAGTAGGATAATATATACCGGAAAATTCTTTTGTTGCTTGAAAAAATTCTCTAAAAATACAATAAGTTCGAAATTTTTACCCAATCACTATCTAAAATCATATCAATTTGGGTTTTTATTATGAGAGTTAAAAAATAAAGTTATAGGTAATTTATAGTCATAAGCAACAAGTAGTTGCTCGTATAAAGAATTCCACCTAGTCGATACTTCTTGTGGAATTCTTCTATAAGGTAGTCCACAATCGTGACAAGTTTTTATATTCTTTTCTCGTTGTACTTTATTACTTTTAAAAATAAAGTTTATAGCAAATTGTATTTTACTAAGAATGTCTTCAAAAAGTGATAGACCATCCTTTACAATTAAGTTATATATATGGCACGCATTTTATATGAAAATGGTCCTGAAAAGATGGAGCTAAACTATTTTTTAAAATTGTAATTGCGTAATTGTTATTAGAAGCGTTATCTAATATAATGGTCATAATTTTATCGGTAATTCCGTAATAATCGCACACTTGATAAATATTTTCTGCAATAAAAGTACCAGTGTGCCTATCATCTATGTATCTATACGCTAAAATACGTTTTTGCATAGACCATTTATAATCTATCCAATGACAAGTTACAGTTAAATAATCATGGCCGTTAGTACTACGACCTATATCAGACGTGATAGATACTTTGCCATTAAAATGATATAATGAAAAACGTAAATATTGTTGATATTCATGCAAATTTAAATACATCTCTCTTAACAGTTGACCTAGGAAAACCGTTAAAAGCGAGGATTATATATATCTCTAATGTAATGAATAAAACCTGAGATGAAGGAAATGAAAAAGGCAAACCCTCCACAAAGAACTAATTTTGATATTGCTTCCCTATCTCTATGTTTGTTGTATTTAGAGCCTACAATTCCCCGTCATAGGATTAATTTGACCTCAGATTTGGTCCGGACGATGTCGATATGTGAACCTTGTCCCGATGGAGCGGGCGCTTGCGCACCGGTTTTGAAGCCTGGTATTGGGCATACCTAGCTGGATGAGCACTTACTACGTGTCTAATTAAACCCCGCCCCACCGTGACCTTTTCCAGCTTTAAATTTTAAAACATTTTTACAAATTTTACATATGGCTACTTGATTCTCTACGTCCCTATCAAAAATGTCCATGCATCTGATTTTAATGGTCGTTTCTTTGGACCTCGCCTCATACTAGGGGAATAGGAGGTATTTCAGTTGAAGGTGCACTAGTGGGCGTGTTGTCATCAATATTAGTGGGTGTATCGTCTAGATCATCGTCTAAATTAAAGTCTTCTTGAGTTCCGTAAAATAACTCCTCGTCTAAATCTAATGGTATTGTAGGAAAATGTTGAGTATCAACAAAATCATCTGTGTAGGAATAAGATGACTAGAAGAAGTACCCTTGCCCTGGTTGCCTCTACTAGAAGAAGCACCCTTACCCTTACCCTTAAACATACCTTTTAATCCTTCCATTTTAATTATGATAATAAATAATTAAAGACAATAAAATTAAGTCGCTAAATAAAATAAGCAGACAATAATAATTTAATGAAGGAACGATGTACCAAACGCCGACGTAACGTCGGCGATGTAATCGAGAGGTTGAAAATTGAAACTTTGCTCGATGGAAGATCCTCAAGCTAGTTGCCAACTTCACTCCCAATTCCCAAATGAATTAATAAAATTGAATATTTAGCAAACAATGTAGAGAGATATATTGAGAAATTAGAGAGATTGTAGGAAGATTTGTGAGAAAGATGAAGAGAAAATGAGTTATTTATAGTTGAAAAATTGGGTTAAAGTGTAAATATAATAACTTATGGGTTAAAAATAAATATTAAGGGGTAGGGGGTTGGGGAGCCTAAAATGGCCGTTGGCAATGGCCATAATCTAAAATGGCCGTTGGTGCAACGGCCATTTTTGCAAAAAGGGTTTAAAGTCGAGGCGGGGTCGGGCTCGGGCGGGCTCGGGGCGGGCTCAGTCGGCGTGAACTGAGGCGGGCTCAGTGCAGCGGGACGAGACATCGTCCCGTCCCGAGTTCGAGTCCCGCCCCCGTTAAATTTTTTTTTTTTTTTTAGAACGGGGTCGGGGCGGGACCGGGCCGGGGTCGGGCCGGGGTCGGGTCGGGCCGGCCCACTGGCCAGCCTTAAATTTTCAGCTCAATCTTTGATGAATTTTATTTGAGAGAGAATGAATCGAGTAGAGGAGATCATTTTCATTGACCCCTCTAGTTTATTATTATCTAATTAAGCAACTAGGAAATTAATAAATATATCTGCATCAAATAAATGAATGTATGGCACGTATTTTTCATATAAACTTTTATCACATTTTCATAATTTAGCAGTATGATTTTCAATTTAATTTTTGACTTTGTTTAATTTGGTGTAGAGTGTGCTAATAAACATTTTCTACGGGGGTACACACCTAATATAGCCAAGTAAAATCCAGACCATTAGATTAAAGGACAGTGAAGCAAAACTGTCGCCGAGCAGCGCAGCAAGAAGAGAAGAGATACGTGCACTTGTGTCTTTCGAGGAATGGCAAGTGCTGCTGCTGCTCCTCCATTTCCCACTAGCTTGTTTTCTCCTCGCAGCACTGCACAATCCACTCATTTCCTCCCATTAGTACAACTTCAAGGAAAAAGAAGCAATTTCAACACTTTCCCTTTATCGCACTTCTCAATCAAGTGTTCATCCTCGAGTCAAGGATCTACCGCAGATGATAACTTTTTCCAAGAAAACAAAGAATTAGATGTCAGTCTCTCTAAGAACCAAGAGAGCAAAGGGTTTTGGAAGAAATGAAAGATAAAATTAATACCCATTTTCCTATTTTTGATGATATGTCGAGAGAATTGGTGAAAATTGCTTTGGCATTTGGTTTATTGACTCTGTGTTATCAGGAGAACTCAGTGGAAATGAGTGCGAAGCTAGCAAAGTTGGGGCTTGCGGCAGTTCTGGCTTATGGTATTTTTGATGGTGTCACATACACTAGTTTCTTTGTGCTTGCATTTTTGGCTATGAGAATACTACCGGGAACAATCCTGCTGCAAATCTCCAAGCTTTGTTGGGGGTAAGTAGTAATTCTTAGCTGCTAATTTTTAGTTTACTTTATTTAAGTTCATTAATTAGGTATGGAATATACAATTATCCCCTTCTGCCAAATGGTCAATTGATACAACAACAACAACATACCCAGTGTAATTCCACAAGTGGGGTCTGAGAAGGGTAGAATGTACGCAGACCTTACCTCCTACCTCGAGAGGTTGTTTTCGGTAGACCCCCGGCTCAGGATAATGCAAAAAAAAACATGTCAAAAAGGGAAAAGGAACATTAACTACGACAAATAGTACACTAAGCGAAAAACAGGAGACAGTATCAGAAATCGAATGATAAGAAACTACATGAGAAAATGGCCAATTGATAAGGGGGGGAGAGAGATTTACCTTAGCTTTGGTTTAAAGAAATGGAGACTTGATTCCCTAACCTTTTTGGTGCAATGGTAAAAGTCGACTTATTTCTGAAATGCAATTGGAAATTTATGATTTAGGATAGGGGATCAATGCTTACTAAATAGCATCCTTATTTGTAGTTGAATATCATGTAGCAGACCAATTTGTCTTTTCCATTTGTTTATATCAATGTTAAGACCTTTTTCACCAAATTGTTTGTTCCGTTATCTTAGACCAATTTTAATGTCATTTTTTCCCTCTTTACTAAAAAGGGCATCTAGGCCAACTCTCTAACAATGTACGAATGAGAATCATTGAGCAGCTATTATGGATCTGCCCAACTCGAAATTTTATAGTTTCAATTTGCACCTTGCTTCCCAATCCATTTTTGCTACAATAATTGCGACATTTGTGCATTTTCACTTCTCGTTTGCTTAAAGGACATTCTTCGTAACGGCAGATTATAATCGCAATGTGGACGTGAAATAATGTAACAAGGCCGTTTAGGGTTGCAGGAGCAGCTGCTCTCGCACCTGCCATTGACAAGGGACTAAAGAGAATACAGAAATACTTAAACTTCCCAAGTCTTGTATATGCATTTGCTTTAGTAGTGGCTATAGTTGCAGGGACATGTTTCACCATTATTGGTTTACTCATCCTTTCAAGATGGGGAAAGTACCCATATTTTAGCTGGATATTCGTTGCCATCTGTCAAGTGTTACTTGTATCCTTGAGATAATCCTCTGACTATATATTTTTTCCATTTACACGGTCTTGTTTCCTAGCATATTATATTTCTTTTGTTCTCTCAGCATACTTTATTTAAACAGAAAGTAGCATATTGATCCCACTTTTAGTTCTCTATACTTTTTCACTTCCCCTTATTATAAATGGTAAAAGAAGTTCAAATACCTCTGTGTATTTGTTTATATTTTGCAGTGCTTGTGAAAGTAGCTGGAAACGTGTGTGTAGTTATTGGATAACTTTCTACAGTTAGAGGTATTAAATAATGACAAGTCGATGGCATTAGATTTGTGTTTCTTTGCAAAATAAATATTCTGAAGTAGCCTTATAAACAAAGTCTAACTTGAAATACAAATTTGATGAAGCCCACGTATTTCAGGTTGTTGCCTAATTGGGTTGAAAATCAAACCTGATCTTCGTCTCATAGTTCCTTCTGTATTAGATGTGCATTAGTAGAGGGCTAGAGTCTACTGGATCACCATCCAGCATCTAATACACATAAGTAAGTACACTCAACCAAAATAGTTTTCTAAACTCGTGGATAAAATTTTATGTCTTTATATCTAGTTGAAGCTTTAGAGGAAAGTTGCAGATCCCATGGCAGAAACATCATAGGCATGCCACAAGCAGTGACTAAATGAACCTTATACCATATCTAACCTGTTATACTCTTGATAAATAGAATTGCTGATATCCTAACCATGTTCACATTCGACCTGTGAACAAATCTTTTTCTAGTTTAAGGCATTATTGAGCACAATAGGAGGGCATGTGAATCAAATTTCCCATCTGTCATAATAAAACATAGGGTGCTCATGACATAACAAGGGAAGTATCTCATTATGCACTTCATTGAATTTTGTGAAATTTGTGAAGTAGTACAAGGCGTCGAAAATATAGTATCTTTTATATAAAGACGAACTCTTACATTTATATAACCTTGAAATATATCATACTTTTGCACCAAACTGTCTATCTATACAGGATACAGGGAGTTAATTTCCTTCAACATGTACTTAACTTTGCCTGTTAATATATAGTTCCTTCCACCATATATAGAATCTTTCCATTTATTTTTTATTTTTGACATTTGTTGACTTACTAAATATCACTAAAAGTCAATCTAAGAGTGCACATGGTATGATTTGAAAACTACCGTTGCATACTACCCGTCGGTGCTTAATTTTTCTGTAGGCATCCATCGGGTCCGAGATGCAGGTGTAATTGGCAAAAAAAAAAGAGGCAAAGCGCTTTTGTTTAGTTTCTAGCCATTAGGGATGGGATTCCCAAGACTAATACTAGTAATGGCTTAAAATAATTGTACCTCTAGAATGCTCATTTCCTGAGAATGTTTGTGGATGTATTTGACGTACCAAACGAAAAGCAGCAGGATTTTTCTTTTTCTTTTTTACTTGTCTTTTAGTTATTATTATTATTATTATTATAATATCCAAATTGAACTATTTTACTGGCTCTTTGAAGAAGTACGATCGTAAAGCAACATTTGGTATGAAGAATGGTATCATGCATAATAACTATTCCCGCAGTTGGCTAGGCAAGAAAGAAAGAAATGCAAGTGTTGAATAACATTGATTTTGGTACTCGAGTATTTCTCGATCTGTCTAGTATTGATGACACTATGACAATAAGACCTATTATATAAACTAAAGATTATATTGGAACAAAGATCAATATGTTGCTCCTACTCTCATTTAAGCACGTATTTAGTACAAGGAAAAAATATTTCTCGAAAAATGTTATTCTTTTCATGTTTATTGTTAAAATATTTTCTCCAAAAGGGAGAGAAAGAAAATTTTGGTGCTTATGCCAATAGGCAAAAGTTATTTTCCTTGACAAATATCTCAATTATTTACTTCATATCACTTAAATTGACCAATACTTATATGTTCTCAATCTGTAATACTCAAAAATATTGCTTAAGGACTACATCGTCCACGTATATTTATACACAACCAAATATGAAATAACTCAAAAAATGATTACATTTTCCATTGAGAATATTCTCTGTAAAAACCTTTCAATTAAGTTCTTGAAAGTATTAAAATTTTGTATTAATACAAATATAACATACCATCATAAAAGTACAAATATAGCGCTCCTTTTCCTCAACTCAGAGGCGTAATTTTCCCTAATTAGCGCCAAGATGGCACACTTTACGTTACAATTATGCTTTCATTATCAGTTATCAAGAGAAAAATATGTCCCTATTAACAAGAAATATGAACACTGGATCATTTGCTGATGTAGATACAAGTGGTTCCGTTCCAGTTATCTATAAACTGGCTATGCCCAATAAAAATACCTGCAGCCACGTGCTAAGCACCCTTCCAACTTCCAAGATATCAAACTTGTTAACGTCGAAAACTACTGTACATAAAAGAATGACCTTAACTTAGTCTTAGGCAAGTGGCCAAATTGCTGCATAGCGGAGTATGCAGTGGCGGATCTAATAATGAGGATTTTGCGGGTTAAGTAGAATCCAATGCTTCGACATTGAACCTTATGTATGTGTGCAAAAAACAAGTACAGAAAGAATTAGATACACATTTTAGAACACACTCTTAACTTACAACTTATAGTTTCTAAATTCTGGATCAACTACTAGGAGTATAGGGTTACACCATCAATTAAACCAAGTGAAACAGATATGATCTAGCTTTTTGCATATTCAGCAACTAGCCTTCTTAAACTTATTAGCATTAATTCAGCATTGTCAAACTAAGATTGTGGTCCTAAACATAAAGTGACGACATACACATGCTACACCATGTGTAAGAAATCAATACTCTGTGCAGAAGCATTAACTAAGGATTATAGAAGGAGAAAAGGTTGCTAGTCATCAACCTTTTTCGTTTCAAACGAAAAGTTAACAGCAGGAGTTGATGCTAACTTCCACGCTTAACGACAATATGCAATTACATTGCCCTCTCATCTTTTAAATAATGGTGTTTTTGTTGAACATGCATAATCATCTTAACTGAAAACTGGAATTACAAACACCTTTGACACACTTCTCTGCTTTTGCAGAATCTCTTGTTGAAAGACACAGAAGGCAGAGAGAATTATGAAGAACAAGGTGATCAAATACTGGACAGTTCAAGCAACAAAGTTATCACCAACAAACAGTACATTAAGGTGATCAATCACAAACTCCCTCCATCCCCCCCACAGAAAAAAGAAGGCAAACCATGAGGATGGCTCGAAGCATCCACTCGGAAAAAGGATATAGTACAATGACACCGAGAGATAGCATTAATAAGTCTCACTAGCAGTCTTGGCTGTTAGTTGCTGAATGCCAACAACTTCTAAGTGATGCAAAAACATTTAAGATTGACTTGTTAAAGGACAAAAAATGAAGCTAACTCCCCGGGAAATATCATCAATCTCAGTCATTGGTCATTCTCCTTCTTTTTCACTTAGTTGGCATGAAACAAGCTTGTCCTGAATTGGAACTATTTAAACATGCTTAAAGCAAAGGCGATGTCATATTTGTAGAAAGCTATAACTATTGCACGCAGTTGATGAATTCGAGTCTCTAGTTGACATGTATATTTGTTATTTCATTCATAGGTGGACTTGCATCACATGAAGGGATGGCTAAAAAGAAAATCTCCATTTTGGTTCTTTAGATCAGATCAAGAGAAGAAAGAGAAACTCCGATTACAAACTGCAAAATTACATGCTGTACTTTCTCTCACACAACTTGCTTCAGCAATTTCTGGCTTTTCCAGCAATAGCAGCTCAGAAATACGAGATTCACATTATGAGAGGGCAGGAGAATGGAGCCATAATATGGGTAGTGTAGTTGCTTCTGCTGCAGCTCTGATGACCTCGGTATGTGCCGAGGCAGCAGAATCTATGGGAGCAGGAAGAGCTCAGGTTGCATCTGCAGTCAATTCTGGCCTGGCCATCCAAACTCCAATGGATATGATTGCGGTAACAGCAACTGCAGTCACATGTAATATTTTCCACAATATAGATTAATACTGATGACACCATATTTGTGGTGTTTGGTCACATTAGCATTAGTTCTAAATGATGGCTTGTACTAGGTTTTCGAGGAGCTGCAATTCTTAAATCAAGAGCCATAGAGGATTCCTCTCCTAGGATCCCTGAGATGCTCGCTGCAGGCGCCGGAATATGAATAATGATGCCCTCAGGTAAGAATCATATCTCCTGAAATTTTTCTGGAATCTTCAAAAACATATAATACTCCTTAGAGATGCAGACAGGTGATTCTAGTAATTTTTTTTCCACTCCAATTTCTACCTGCCTAAATATGATAATTTGAGGCTTTGTTATTACATCACAGGACAAAAAGAGGACAAATGAGTGACCCTACATCTGAAGCAAAACCAACTCATACTGAGCCTTAAAAGGAAGTACTTTGGAGCTCTAAGAACTTCAAAAGAATGTAATCTATCTATTCAGTTTCTTTCATTGCCTCATTGTTGCTTCAAAAATTGTTGGGTCTCTCCTTTTTAGACAGCAATATCCTCGTAATAAAAAAAGAAGCTCGTAATATTAACAACTTACCATTGTCCAGATAAGCTGATCAACATCATAAAAGAATATTTGGAAGCTCAAGACCAGTACTTTGTTAGCTTGAAGACGAACAATGGCATCATCAAGCTTTTTTCGAAGATGAAATGCAATCAAGCATCTGGATATCTACAATTTCCAGTTTCTTGAAGATGCAAAGATCCTCTTGAGAAAGAGGTCTCTGTTGTACAATCCAAGTAGGATTCTTCTGCCCGAAATAAATGTAGTAACTAATTCTCAATCTTATGGATATGGTGCAACCTTTTTTTATTTATTATTATTATAGTTCCTTTCCCAAGCTACAACAAGACTAAAGTACAATCTAGAGACGAGTCTTTAACTTTTGCAAGTCTCCTATAATATTTATTATATTACTACTAATAATAAAAAATTATTTCAATTTTTATTTTATATATATATAACAGTTTCTTTTTAAAATATTTATAGGAAAGTGTGACTTATGAATTATCAAACAAATTTTATCCTTTTTATTAAGCCGTTATTTTCTTACTTGAAGGAAAACATCGTATGTGATTGCCGTGTCTTCTTTTTTTGTGATGCCTTTTAATTAGTCTTGAGTGTTATTGTTCTTATGAATATTTCCTCCTTTTTTATTCTTCTGTTCATTTTCCAAATTGACTGGTAAAGTATACGCTTTGGAATAAGTTTTAAATTATAAAAAGTTTCATGATGCAGGTTTTGATGATATTTATATCATGTCTTTCATCATCTTAAACTGAGTGAAGCAATTCTTCAATTCAGACTTTTTTCTTTGTTTTTTTTTCATATCTATATTTGCCTTATGTATTTATCTTTGCATATGTATGTTTTGCCTTATATAATTGTCCTATGGTATTTTCAGCAATTTATAAACAGTTTAATAAATTTGCCCGGATCATTCTTTTGGATCTGTCTTAGTCCTATTTCATAATGTAATTTTCTTAATTAATGTACATGTATTAGACCGCACAAAGCGCGGGCAAATTCACTAGTAATTATATATACAACATTCGAGCAATTTGAATTATTTGACTTATATCTGTAACTATCTATAGAACATATTTACAAAAATGATTGAGCGTAACTTTCTTCTAGAGTTAATGTAATTTAGATCAAGTTACGTCATTTGCAAACGTTAATTTTTTATGATTTATAAATTATTAAAAAATTAAACTATAAGTACTATACATGCACATAAAATATTGAATTCCTGTTGCTTCTAGATCTGATACGATAACAGTCTAACAGAAGGTCCGTTTTTTGTCATTGAATACTTGTTTTATATTAGATTTAGTAATTCTATGACACAATTTCCTAATACAAAGCAATAAGACAGTGGAGTCGATACACCGAGTAAACCTTCCCAATAGACAAATGCAAATACGCAACGAACTATTACAATTAAGAGATAAAGGGTAAAAAACACACCTAAACTATCATTGTACTTCATATCTGAACTATAGAAGTTAGACTTTCCACCTAAACTACAACTACATAGTTAGCAAAACACCCCTAGTTACTATGTTAATATTTTATTGTCTTCTTCCAACTCCTTTTTAGAAAGTTACTGTGTTACTTATGGAACCTCATATTTTCTAGACACTAAGATTATTTGTGTTCAAGTCAATTAGAGCTGAAATACAAAAAGTAATGTGTAGAGAAAAATGTATATATATAAGTTTACATCTATAATAGATATTCAGCTTTCAATTTAAATTAATGGAATGATATTATACTGATTAATGTCTAATTCTATGTTTTGTCTAAAGATTATTGTATCTTATTATCTCGTGATTGTATATGCTAGACCATTGATACCTTACATTTGAAAACGTTCCCCCGCTTCCCCGGGCATACACATTCTTTCCTGAAAATATACGAGCTGACCCTGATATAATGAAGGATAGAAAGTGACACTAGATCAAAATAATACTCTCTCAATCGGTAATTTTTAAATGTCACAATAATTTAAGCAACATCTATCATATTCCTAACTCTGTTAATCGAAAGCAGGCGAAGCCAATTACACTTCATAGACCACCAAAAGATGTGGTGCAGTGGATGAGGTTTCTCCTTCCTTAACCAGAGGTCTCGGGTTCGAGCCCTGGGTACGGAAAAATCCTTGGTAGGGAGCGCTTCCCTCAGAAATGGGCTCTACGCGGCACGAATCCGGATATAATCAGACTCCAATGCGGGTACCGGACACCGGGTGGGAAACCAAAAAAGAAAATTACACTTCATAGAATATACTGCAGAATACAGAATATAGCACTTGATGCATAAGTCACAACGATGGGAACTAGCTTCTTGGATTCCTCAGCTGCATGAAATAATACAGGCTGATTATTCGCTTGGTCAATGACTAATCTCAAAGGGAATTAAATATTAGAACTGAAAAATCCTAAAACTTGGACAAAAAGAAACAAAGTTGCTTAGACTAATATATCTTTTTGTCCATAATATCATACCAATTACTGGAATATTGATTAATATGCGACCGATCGAACAATCCGCGTTTACCATACTAGATAAGGTTCAACAACATGATTGATCACTATGTTTGTATATTATTTCCTTAAGTATATCCGAGCAAATATTCCTCTCGGACGTTATTAACGACGTGTTTGTATTAGATATGCTAAACACATGCATATAAATAGAGCCAAAACGTGTGCATGAAAACAAAAGAAAGAAAGATGGCTCAAGTTAGAGAAGCCATTGGTGATCATGATGAGCAGAGAGAAAAAACAGAGGACGAGGATAACGCGATGAAGAAGGCTACATCAGAGACTTTGCCATTTCACAAATTACTGAGCGAAGCAGATGCACTTGACTGGACGCTAATGGCTTTGGGGACATTGGGTTCCATTGTCCATGGACTTGCCCAGCCTGTTGGCTATTTGCTGCTAGGCAAAGCCCTTGATGCATTTGGTAATAATATTGATGACACTGCAGCAATGGTTAGAGCCCTAAAAAAGGTTTGTTTTAAACCATTCTGGCATATCCAAAATCATGATGTGTTTGGACAATATTTGGATGAAAAAGAAAAGAATATTTGAAGTTTCAAGTTGAAAAAATGTATTAGGAAGGGCAACACCAAACATATTTCTCAGTATTTCGATCATATTCAAATATTGAAGCTCAACATTTGTAAATACTGGTTTGACATTCAAACTAGTATTTGCAAATACTGAAGCATTTTTTATAGCCAAACGTAAAAGAATCACTATATTATTCACTTGGAGATGGCCAGAAGGGTCTTATTGAGCTGCTTTTCTTTAAAATTATTTCAGGTCGTTCCTTATGTCTGGTATATGGCCTTTGCAACATTTCCTGCTGGAGTGCTGGGTAACTACCTTACTACTATCATACTAAAGTTTCAATTAGCAAGACTCAAAATATTACTGTTGACTGTCTCGCACAGATTATGATAACAGCAGTTTAGAAAATGTCAAATGGAAAATTAATTTCATATATTTTGACCCACAAAACCATAAAGCAAGGTTTTATTATGGATATGGTCTGAAACAGTAGAAACTCATTATAAGATGCTAATGTGGAATATGCAGAGATAGGGTGCTGGATGTACGCTAGTCAAAGACAAGTAGCACGCTTGAGACTGAAATTTCTAAGTGCAGTCCTCAGACAGGATATTGGGGCTTTTGATACAGAGTTAACTAGTGGCAAAGTACTTACTGGCATAAGCAACCACATGTCACTCATACAGGACACCATTGGAGAGAAGGTACAAAAGCTCATGTTCACTCTTCCCTATCAACAATATTATTAGCTTCAAAGCATTTTGAAGCTAACAATATCCTTAGAAGCACTTTAGGTTTGACTTGAGATTTTTATTAGGCGTATAATATTTTGTGTTTACCAAGCGAGTAAATAAGACAAAAAATGCTTATAAGTTAATCCAACCAGTTTATAATTTTACTCAAACACCCTCATCATCAGTAGCCTAACAACTCAAGAAGCCCACCCTCCCCCCACATGAGCTAAGATAAAGTTATTTTAGTTAATTTTAGAACATACTTCCTCTTACCTGCACCAATTGCCTGTAGTACGAAATCGAGTTCAAAGTCTGTCCTGTAGCAGGTGGAAAATTTTGCTTAACAAAAATTACTTGTAACATCGTACACATCTAGAAATTCATAAATCTCTAATTTACAATCTAATATCATCTATTCACACCTAACATTTCTTGTTATCACATGACAGTTGGGACATTTTCTATCATGCATTGCAACATTTGGTTGTGGAGTCTTAATTGCATTCATATCCTGCTGGGAAGTGTCTCTCCTATCCTTACTGGTTGTTCCACTGATAATGTTAACTGGCGCCAGTTACACAAAGCGAATGAGTGAGATTTCGAATATAAAAATGACATACCTGTCAGAGGCCACATCAATGGTAGAACAGGTGACTAGTTAGCAATTTCTTCAGTGACAATCTCATGTTATAACGCATAGGCCGATGGCCAGTCTTATTTTGCAATATCCAATGACAATCTATTCATACTGCACATCTGATGCTATATGACAGACGATCTCCCAGATCAGAACTGTATTTGCTTTTGTTGGAGAAAATTTATCAATCAAATCCTTCTCAGACTGCATAGAAAGACAATTGAGGATAAGCAAGAAAGAAGCATTTATAAAAGGTCTTGGAACAGGCATGTTCCAGACAATAACTTTCACTTCGTGGGCTCTTATTGTGTGGGTGGGAGCTGTTGTTGTAGCAGCCAAGAGATCAAGCGGAGGAGATGTCATAGCTGCAGTTATGAGTATTTTGTTTGGAGCAATGTAAGAGCGAAAATCATATTCTTCAAAAGATTCTTCATAGTATGAAAAAGAAACTCAAGTACCTTAGAAATAACAACCAGATGAGTTTTTCTTTTTCTTTCTCAAATTTCAGATCACTTACGTATGCTGCACCAGATATACAAATCTTCAATCAAGCAAAAGCAGCAGGAAAGGAAGTTTTCCAGATGATCGACAGAAAACCCAAAAAAAATGCTTACTCCCGAAGCATGACATTTGAAGTAATCAATGGTGATATCGAGATACAGGATGTACACTTTTCTTACCCATCACGGCAGGAGAAGTTGATTCTCCAAGGGTTCTCTTTGTCAATTCCAGCAGGAAAAGTAGTGGCACTTGTTGGAAGTAGTGGGTGTGGTAAAAGCACCATCATGTCACTACTACTGAGATTTTATGATCCCGTGAGAGGTTGGTCATATATACATTATTAATCATAACTCTTAGATGCTCAATTTGCAGAAGCATCTGACAAAAGAAAGTTTCGCATGTAAATGTCTAAAAGCTTCATAACATTCAAACTGCATCAATCAAGTATGAATTACATAAAATCCAAAAACTCACTCAGTATGAAAACCATCAGGTGAGATTCTCCTTGACAACCACAACATCAAGGATCTTGATTTAAAATTTCTTAGAAGAAACATAGGAGTAGTTTCCCAGGAGCCATCCCTATTCGCCGGCAGCATCATAGACAACATTAAGATGGGAAACGTCGACGCAGATGAACAGCAGATTGAGAGAGCTGCCCTCATGGCAAATGCACATTCTTTCATATCCCAACTACCGGATCAATATCAAACAGAGGTTAGATCACTATCACTCAGATACATGATTAACTGCTTCATTAGGCTGATTCTAGAAAAAAAAAGATATATAGCCATCAACACAGTTTGTGGTATCCAGTTCTGTATATCTTCAATGGAATGAATGATTAGATGTTCTATAGTCATGGAGTTATGAGCAAAATCATGCTGAAAGGAACAGGAAAACAAATAATAATATAAGAAAATAATTGTACAATTCATATGGTTAATTAGAGTTGCTAAAGAAAGAAAAAAGAGGATGATGAGGGGAAGAGGAGAAGAATATTCATACACAGAATAATGCTAGGTACCACGTGAATTTAGGTAGAATTATATTTTCTAAGGATAGTCTATACATGAAAAGAGTTTTCTAGCCTCATAAAAAATGAGTCTACCACTACCAGTCTATGATTACTGGAACATCCTAGTTCATAACCAGTAGATTCCTAAAGAATCAAAGTTGAAGAACTTCAGAGAATGTCACTCCCAAATACAACAATTTATTTAGGGAAGTCTAAGAGTGAAACCAAACAAAAACATTAGCCTTTGTGAAGCACTTCTGGAAATAAAACTAAAGATATCAGCATTTACTTTTTGCATCATCATAGCTCAAAGTCTCATCCGCAGAAAATCCTTAATTAGCTGGGATAACCAATAGCTGATTAGACCATTATGGACTCTAAAGGACGAGATTCAATTAAAAAGCTGGTAAGCAAAGCTTGCATGGCAAAGCAAAATCATGAAATTACTACCAAGTCATTGCTCCTTATACTCATCATCTAAGAAAGAGGGATTTTCTGCTTCTCCACCTCCGAAACAAAAAAGGAGACCCAAATGCATATCTCAGACTTGAGAACACCTGGAAAAGGTGTGCACCTAGCAAGTCTTGCGCCTTTACCCGACCCAAGGCCAAATGACATACCCAGAAAATCCTTCTAAAAACATTGACCATAAGATATTGTTTAAGTAGAAGAATGAGAACACTTCGCTTTCCAACTCTCACAGTAGATATACAATTCGAGTGAACCAATATAATTCCATCAGAGCCTGCAGTGTAATCATTTCCTCAAGAGAGCATTTGTTAAGATCACCTGAAAGTGCTGTTTCCTTAATTTGCCTGTATGGCAAAGCAGGACAATGAAAGAAGGCAAACAAGAACAGCAGGCTACCACATACAACCCCGTTTTAAAAGTACTATGTCATAAGATATAACAATTTGATAATCAAAGAGGGCTACTCACATAAGAAAGCCCCTAAAACAGTAACTGAAAAACTAACACAGAATAGAATTAACAATAAAAATTTACTAATTACTACTATAATCAAGAGCAAAATGCCCTAAAATTAAGAATTCTAAATTCTTCTCAGTATCTAGCATACTTAACTAAAACATTTAATGCTCCTCTGGCACTCCTCCCAGCATGATAAGTTTAAAAGGAAAGTAGTTGTAAAGCATGATCAAAGTACATCCAAAACTATGCGTTAATTCTTGTATAGCAAAGCTTCCAAGAAAAAATTAAGCACGCCGAATTAGCTTTCTTGTAAACATGTCCTACTGTAGGTAGGGCAAAGAGGTCTCCAACTATCAGGTGGACAGAAACAGAGAATTGCAATTGCAAGAGCAATATTAAAAAATCCTCCTATTCTTTTGCTTGATGAGGCCACCAGTGCACTTGACACAGAGTCAGAGAAGCAAGTTCAAGAAGCACTCGAGACAGCAGCACAAGGCAGAACAGTCATCTTAATTGCACACAGAGTGTCAACTATTGTTAATGCAGACATGATAGCTGTTGTTGAGAATGGGAAAGTTGTGGAGACGGGAGCACATAATAACCTATTAGATACAAGTACATTCTACAAAAGCTTATTTAGCATGCAGAGCATCACACAATATTATCATACCAGGTCAGATTAAACTCAATATCGTATTCATCATTACAAATTAGACTGGTTCACTAATTCAAATGAAATATATTTAATTGACAGGTTGGAGGCTACAGATAGAAAAGCTCTTTCCATACAAGAGGATTCATCTCAGGACCATAAACAACTTGATGAGCCCAAGGAAAGCAAAAGAGAGCTTAAGGAACTTCCTGAGAAGGAGCAGATCCAAAGAAATGAAAGACATATATTCTTCAGAATCTGGTTTGCCTTGAATAAGAAAGAGATCATAAAGACTATTATTGGCTCCTTAGCAGCAGCTTTTGCAGGCATCTCTAAGCCTTTTTTTGGGTTCTTCATCATTAC
Source organism: Anisodus acutangulus (assembly GCA_029783415.1). Taxonomy (NCBI): domain Eukaryota; kingdom Viridiplantae; phylum Streptophyta; class Magnoliopsida; order Solanales; family Solanaceae; genus Anisodus; species Anisodus acutangulus. The sequence goes on from CM056494.1 coordinate 9,117,962, forward strand.
AATAGGAGTGGCGTATTACCATCCTGATTCAAAGGAGAAAGTAGCTGTGTATTCAGCAATATTTGCTTCAATAGGAGTGATTTCTTTGTTTGCTCACACTTTGCAGCATTACTTATTTGGAGTAGTTGGAGAAAAGGCCATGACATATCTAAGGCGAGCTTTGTACACAGGTACCCTACTTATATAAATTCCTAGAAGATCAGATCAATCAATCTATGTTTCTTTCTTCTTCCATTTCTCTTTTTCCCTGCCTATTAACATTCAATTTTATCCCCTATGCAACAAGATTTATTTTCACCAATATAAAAGTTGATGCTTATCATATTTCAAAAACTGTTTGCAGCCACACTACGAAATGAATTAGCTTGGTTTGAGAAGCCCGAAAATAGTATTGGATCACTTACATCAAGGATAGCCAGTGACACATCCACAGTCAAGATCATAATATCTGACCGCATGTCTGTCATTGTCCAATGCATTTCGTCCATAGTGATTGCAACAACTGTCAGCATGATAGTTAATTGGAGAATGGGTCTGGTAGCCTGGGCTGTGATGCCATGCCACTTCATCGGTGGCCTCATTCAAGCAAAGTCAGCTAAAGGATTTTCTGGTGATAGTAGTCTAGCACACTCGAAACTTGTTGCCCTAGCTTCTGAATCTGCAGCTAATATAAGGACTGTTGCATCTTTTTGCTACGAAGAACAGATACTTGAGAAGGCCAAACTGTCCTTAAAGATACCACTTAGTAAAGGGAAGTCAGAAAGCATCAAATTTGGTATTATTCAAGGAATATCTCTCTGCTTATGGAACATAGCTCATGCAGTTGCCTTATGGTACACAACAATTCTTGTCGACAGGAATCAAGCCAGCTTTGAGAATGGGATAAGGGCATACCAGATATTTTCCCTCACTGTACCCTCAATTACAGAACTATGGACACTGATACCCACTGTAGTATCAGCCATAGATGTACTAAAACCTGTATTCCAAATCCTCGACCGGTGCACAGAAATTGTACCAGATAGGCCAGATGCTTTAGAACATGAAAGCATCAAAGGAGAAATTGAGTTCCTAAATATCCAGTTTTGTTACCCATCACGACCAGAAGTAACAGTTCTCAATAATTTCAGTCTACAGATTGAGGCTGGATTAAAGGTGGCACTTGTTGGGCAAAGTGGAGCTGGAAAATCTTCGATTGTGGCATTGTTACTGAGATTCTATGATACCAATGAGGGAAAAGTTCTGATCGATGGCAAGGATATAAGAGATTACAATCTTAGAAAGTTGAGGGCACAGATTGGATTGGTACAGCAGGAGCCACTCCTGTTTAGCTGCTCAATTAGAGAAAATATCTGCTACGGGAGTGAAAGAGCATCAGAAGCTGAGATAGTGGAAGTATCAAGGTCAGCAAACATACATGAGTTTATAAGTACCTTGCCTGATGGATACGACACTCTTGTTGGGGAGAAGGGTTCTCAACTTTCCGGAGGGCAAAAACAGAGAGTAACAATAGCAAGGGCCTTGCTCAAAAAGCCAAGAATAATGCTGCTGGATGAAGCAACAAGTGCCTTAGATACCGAGTCTGAAAGGGCAGTGGTGAGTGCACTGGAACCAATGAAACTAAACAGCTCCGGGGACACAAAAATGACACAGATCACAGTAGCACACAGGCTTTCCACAGTAATAAATTCAGATACTATTGTTGTTATGAACCAAGGTAAGATTGTGGAAAAGGGTAGCCACTCAAACCTGATGGCAGAACCAGATGGTGTTTATTCAAGATTTGTTAGGCTCCAAAGTTTGGAGGGAAAAAATTGATGCCCTCTGATAATTGCATAAAAGGTAAAAGCTAGGGTCCACCCTCATGTAAACTATAATTTGTTAGCTGACACACTGTTGCATTTGGTGAAGAAAAATGTTCTAGATAGGGAAGGTATGGGATCGATAGGTGTTGACTTATTTAGTTAGCTTCAAATAGAACTTTCGTAGGTGAATTATGACTCTTGCTACTCCTGCTATTAAACCAGTGAGTTAACTCTTAACTACTTTTTTATTTTGTTAGGAATCTTGCTATGGTAACCCTCTATTTAAGAGCAGGTTGAATTTCCCTTAAACAAAGAGATCGGAACTCTCTAATAAGTTCCAAGTTCTGCAATTCTCTTTAATGAAATGCAAAAATTCAGCAATCATAGCCGAGTCAAGGAACAAGAACAAGGCTGAGACTTGTGTGTTGGATCTGATTTTCCCATTAATCGTCCAGTGACGTAATTCAGAATAGGGACCTTAACACACACCTCCACCTCCCAAACCTGTTTCTCATTTTAATACAGTTACAAGAGCTCAGTGTTGCAGTAGCTAATATTTGCAGAAAACATATGGTAAAACAGTCAACTTATATTTCATTTCCAGAATGATGAGTACACAAAGCTGATACATGCAAAGTCCAAATTGGATAGTGTACATCCTTTAGACTTTAGGACTAAACTTCAACACGGACACTGTGTAGATTCTTTAGGTTTTCAATCTCCTCCGGAGAGGCAACTCCAGGATCAATAAAACACAACTGCAAGAGAAATAGTGTGTTATTGATAACTCAAAACAGGACAATCAAATAAATGTCAGATGGTTGAAATGCAGTAGAACCTGATATAATGGCTTCTTTAGAGTGTGAACACCTCGTTTTATTAGCTTTTGCCAACCGGGGTTTCCTCTAAGAGATTTTGCCAGGGATTCTGTTGGCTGAGACAAGGTATGGTGGAACTTAAAGGGCAGTCCGTGGAACTTCTGGTAAGTAATCTAGAGATATTATAGATGATTTATCTTAAAAGGAAAATAACCCTACAGCAGGACAGACAATTTGATAATTTGACACAATTTATGAGTAAAAAGAACTGAGACATCAATTTTTTGCCCTAACTTGAAAGGGCATTAACAACTTTGAAATGAACATAGGCAGATTTCTTTTCAACATCTTAACAAGAAGAGAGAGGGAGGAGAAAACATTTTGATAACTACGATGACTACCCAAACATCAAGCATTCCCGAGTGATGTTTAAACCATCAGTGATTAGAACTAGAATATAATTGTACCAAGTTGATGGAGATCCTTTTATAAGTGTGCGCATTTGTAGCACAACTCTATTAAAGGTGAGCAGTACAATCATGAATTTCTCATATGTACTTATCTAGACCATATATTCAATTTCAGATGTTCTGGTAATGTAAGAATGCCCTAAGCAATATATTTATTGCAAAAGTCTAAAATTCTTTACGGTCTTAGTTCTGGAACCAATTATACATAAGCAGGTTAAACAATGAAAGCCAACTGCCAATAAAGGAACTTATGGAGCATAGACAACTTTCTGAATCCTAACCCGCCATCCAACATAATGTGCTTTTCCATCTTCAGTTTAAAAAATAAAAATCATTAGGATTGTTTAACTAGGGAGGGAGACTGGGGATGTCAGATACACCTTTCAAGGAGTATTACAAATACGGCCATCAGAGGTGACTCAAAACACCTTTCAAGAAATATGACAATATAGGGATGCCATAAAGACCAAAGAAATAATAGTCGTGGGACAAGACTTGCTTATGGATGAAATGTGCAAATACTTACATGACCTGGATCTAAGATCAATAGATTGTACTGCATCGATCCATTTCTTTGACATTTAATTTGAATCCCAACAATGGTTCTTGAATGGCCATCATGCTGGAAGTACAACGGCCTGTTTGAATGAAGGTTATAAGAGACCCATTACTAATAGAGAATAATGATGAAACAATATATCGGTAACCAAGAAAATTTATGCACAAGTAAAGATGACATATCATCCAAGTTAACCAAGGACATACAGTGCTGACTAAAATTCACTCACGCTTTTTGACTGACTAGGATACCATGATTGCCGGATTTCCTGGATTTATTGTCAGAGAAGTAATTCCACACCCAATCAATGAGTGCCTGCTGGACCTTAGGCTTCGCTTTTACATCATACGAAGTCAAAACAGCCCCGGGTACATCATTTTTCTCTTTGGACAGATATCTATCCATTGGTCCATAAACCTGTGGTGCCATCTTGCCCACACATTTCCCAACTCCACTTGACCTAATGACTACCTCCCGGCTTACAAAGTCCACTATCCTAGCACGAAGGCCAAATGAACGGAAGAGCGTAGCACATTCTGTTGTTCCAATCCATTTTCTTTTGCCATAAATTGCTTGATCAAAGTCTTCCGAACCCTGTTTATCAAAGCCTCTTTCCCAAGCAATTTCAAGCCATCTTTGGAGTGAAGGGATGTCAGGTACAAACCCAGAACCTCCATATAAGACCTCCTTTGCTTCTTGTCGTTGCTTAAGCAAGTGAGAACTAAGCATCTGGATATTACGCCACCCACAACCCCACCCAAAATCCTCTGAAGGGCTACTTTGGAAATGATCAACATAACCACACAAAATAGTGGTGGTCTTTTCAGTCTCCAACTCTAAACAGTTCTTCAACAAATCCATCAAGCCTTGTCCAATCTGAGGGCCGGTTGCCTTGATCTGCATACTAGCTAAAATCCTTATTTTTTCAGTTATATCTTTCTCTCCAGGATTGCGATTTTTCGCCTCATACCTTAAAGAACTTCTCTCCTGATTCTTTCGAGAACTAGTTTCACATTGCATGGCATCATCAACCTGATAATTAGGTATTCAAGGTTTTAGAAAAATAGAGCTAGCAAAAACAAGGCTACAACCTTTTGAATATCTTTTATGACCCTGTATCCTATTTTAGGTAACAAGTCACTTTTGAGGACAAAATTTACCAATTTAAAAAGGTCAGAATATTAGAACTTCTAATTTTCCAAAACTATAAAGATTTGCAGCCCCACAAAGTAAAGTTAAGGTTTGCGTACATCCTACCCTCTCCGGACCCCACTTTATGGGATTACACTGGGTCTATTATTGTTGTTATTATAAAGATTTGCAGCCGAGATATTGAACAACGAACAAGGTCCCAAGTCGTCGAATCATGAATGATCACAACATTGATGATGAGCATAGTAACAATAGTTAAACTAATAAATCCTTGAGATTGCATACAGATTATATAGGTGCATTGACTCCGCCTAGATGGGCTAAAATCCGAATACCGGATAAACTATAAGGGTTATGATTACAACATTGATGATAACCTTTTTTGCAAAAAATAGCGAAATTATTAAATTAAATCACGGCAATTGAAGTGATAATATAGAACAGAATAATTTACATAAGAAAGAAAAGGAGTACCGGGATATAAGGTGGACTTGAAGGGGCAAGGGCAATTTCTTGAGCCAATTCGAAGTCATTGGCAATGTCTTCATCGTCGAAGTGACTGTTTGCGTGTCTGTATTAATGATTCACATTTAGAACATACCTTTGAAGAAAAAAAGTTAAAAATTGACATACAGAATACTATATAGAAGCGAAGCGTGTGAGTATATACCTTTGGAGTTCACGGGTGAGAACTGAGAGATTACAGATAGGGCAAGTTGAGAAATCCATGTCCAGCTTCGTACAAGGGAAGCTTTTCCCTATTATCTTTCCGACTTCCGTACCCTATTGTGGGGGATGCAAAGCTTCCCTACTTTCAAGAAAGAGTTTAAAAAAAAATGACTTCAACCCGGACATAGTCTTTATGTTATCAATGACATGTAATATAGTGAATATATTAGCAAGTAATGAACTTCAATCAAGATAAAGCGAGTTTTTACGTTATCAATGACATGAATGTTTTAGGGTTGCGGTTGGTTCATCAATCATATTAAACTATCAAACTATTTTTTCTTAATCCAAATTATCGATAATTGCTAATTAACCAAATTATTAATTTCATAGTATTGTCCCGAATCACTACTCGTCGATTCAAAATAGTTCGCCGCATATATTCTTATGGAATTGACTTGTTAAGAACGCAATTCGTCCACAGTATTTAATTAAACACGTGTCTAAGTATATTCCTATCCTAGACACAATTCGTAGCCTAGTTGTAGAGATAATAAGATCACGCCATCTTTACTTCTTCTCTAATCTAACCATCTTTCCCAAATATGTAGATTAGATAGTCGATAGAACTTAACTGTTGGCCAAACAATTATGCACATAATTAAAAAAGAATCAAAATCAACAACACGTATTAAGATAGAAATGGTCTTAGAACATCAAAATTAATGGTTATACCACAACTTTAGAACACAAAGTTTAGCTCCACATAGACGTGAAAGAAAACTCATTATTCATACAAAGAAACATAAAAACTAATAGTAAAGGAGAAGAAGAGTTAAAAATAAATAACTCCGACCTCCTTGACAGCTCCAAACTCTCTCTTAGGTCTAAAGTTCTGAACGCTCCTCTAAAAAAATGAGTTTAGGCTATATTTACAACGTGTACACACGAGCTCGTACCATAATAGCCTTAAAATTATAAAACAAGGAATTTTGCCGACATTGGCATGGACTCCACGCGCCAAGGTTATTTTCTAGGCTTCCACTTTTTTTATCCACTTGCATCCGCCAAAGCTGCGTGGCGCGTTGCCACTAGGCATGGGCGTCCCGCGCCAGGCTTCTTGCCCCGTGGTATCGCGTTTTGTCACTTCTTTGCATGCACACTTGGCTCTTGAACCCCAACATCAATTTCAGTTGAATTTTGAGATTTCTACTCAGACTTCAAAATCCTCTATCTTATCACAACTCTCTCTTTCTTCTCCAAAAGGGAGCATTTTCAACATAAAGTACTTGGATTCCACATTAACGCACGAATTAGTTCCATATTGAATAGTCAATAGATTTTAGGTGTATTTAATACATATAGATAATTATACAAATATTTATTAATTGTTTAGATTGTAAATTTTAGAAAGATCCTTTCTTTTATAAATTTAATATAGAATATTCGTATTGATAAAATGTTTTGACCCGCTTCTTTTAAACTTTAGAGCCGGGGATTTTACCCTCTTTAATGTTGAATCGATTGATGAATGGTTATATGATGTGTATTAGGTAAAAAGCGCCTCTGGATGATTAGCATACTCGGAGACTCGGAAGATTAGGCCGCAGCCGCATTTGCAGATGAGTTGAACCCAAATAGCTCAAATGCTTCCAGAAAACTAAAGGAAAGCGTGAGGGAGTTCCCGACAAAAATATGGAGCGAGATAAACCTCAGATATACTGCTAAGATGTGAATCGATGAGGACCAGCGGGTGGCAGCACCGGTAGACATGGGTGGCTGCCCCTTAAAAAAGTCGGACCAAGGGTTCAACAATAACACCGTAAATAGAGGACGATTTGAGCCATATGACGCCCGAAGGTTCCCTAGCCCTAAAACAAACCAGGGTAGCAGCAAGAGCCATCGGGGCCACATTGGACGATGCCATCCATGACCCAAATTGTCGGCACCAAGGGGGATTGGCCCCTAAAGCTATCTGATCACAACTTCAGCATAAACGCAACATAACTGGTGTCGGTAATGGAAACCATGAAGGAAGCAAGGTTCCAGACGACATGCTTACAAATTCGGACAAAAGAAACACATGGTTGTGGTGTCATTTTCATAGCACGCACAGACATACCAGATAGGATTGTGCAAATCTAAGGATTGATGTGGCGCAGCTGCTACGGGCGGGGCACCTGAAAGAATACATTAGCGATCGGGTGAAGCTTACTCTGAGCAGAAACACCGGACAGAAACCAAACAAAGCACATCAACCCACTCATACTATCAATATAATCTTCGGAGCAGATAGGGTGAACAAGGTTACATACACATCAATGAGGAAATCCAAAAATTTTATCACAACTGTTGACACCCAATTTTGTCCCGTCTTTTCCAATTTTATTTACAATTTTAAATATTTTTAACATTCAAAACAATTTTAATCTATATACATACATGCGTATATATATATATATATATTATTATTATTATTCACATTTTTTACCGTCATTTGCCTTTTTTTTTATCATAATCATAAGTTTTATCCCTAATATTCTATGTTATTCTATTTTCCGCAAAAACGGCATCGCATTTTTTATTTTTATCAAGCATTAAGCACTTCGCAAATATTATATATTTATTATCATCACATCGTTATGTTTTTATCAAAATAATTTACATTTCTTTCTTCAATGTATTTTTAATATTAAACCCCTTTTATATTTTAAACCCATAACCCATTCATTTTCCAACCCAAAACAATTTCTACCCAAACTAAAACTCATTTCACCAAAGCCCAACCCATCAACCATTTAATTCTACTCAACCCAAAATAATTCAACTCCCCTTTCTCTTATTTCGGCCCACCCGAAATTCCATCGCCCAAACCCCAGGCTGCCCACAACCCCTTTGCCCAACCCATTTAATCTCCCTCACCCAAAAAAATCAACACCACATTTTTCATTCCCTAAACCAAAGCCCAAATCAATTTGAAACCCAAAGAACCCAAGACCCAGCCCAACCTACGACCCACAAGCCCAAACCCATTCCCTTTAAACCAAAACAAAACCAAAAAAAAAACCAAAAACCCAAAATCAAAAACCTAACACCCCTAACCCTCCCAATCGCCGCCCACCCTACACCCCCTACCCCTACATCCCCGCACCCTACGCCTGACACCACCAATCGCCGACACCGCCGCCTGACACCACCAACCTACTCCATCACCTCTCACCGCAACACATACCCTAAGAAATCGCCCCAAAAATCAGATTTTGTTCCCCCTTTATTTTGAAATTCGAATTCGATTTTGTAAGGGGTATGGGTGGGGGTGAACGTCGGGGTGAGTATCTATAAATACCTCCATTTTTGTTCTACAAAGAAGAGGATTTTTTCGGAGGTCCGATTCGATATAAAATATTTTGATTGTGTTCTTGATTTCAAACATTTGTCTTCCTTGTTATTCAAGAATCAAGTCCGAAAATAAAATCCAAAATCGGAAGAAAAGGTTTGTTCTCCATTATTTTTTATTCTCCAATTCGGGTCGGGTAAGAACCATTTTTTGTTGTTGTTGTTGTTATTGGTTATCTGAAATTGGTGAAAATATTTGATTTCGGGTTTGAATCTCTAATTCGGGTTGGGTCACTGACCCTGGTCGGGTCGACCCGGTTTGGATATTTTTCAGAATTCTTGCATTTCGTATCTTGTATGTTGGCTATCTGAAATTGGTGAAAATATTTGATTTCGGGGTTGAATCTCTGATTCGGGTCAGGTCGACCCGGTTTGGGTACTTTCCAGAATTCTTGTATATCATATCTTGTATGTTGGTTATCTGAAATTGGTGAAAATATTTGATTTCGGGTTGCATCACTCATTCGGGTCGGGTCGACTGACCCGGGTCGGGTCGACCCCGGTTTGGGTATTTTCCAGAATTCTTGCATTTCACATCTTGTATATTTGTTATCTGAAAATCTGAGAAGAATTTGATTTCGGGTTTGAATCTCTGATTCGGGTCGGGTCACTGACCCGGGTCCGGTCGACCCGATTTGGGTATATTTTCAGATTATTGCATTTTTCGTATCTTGTTGTTGGTTATCTGAAAATCTGAATTTTGTCTCCGATTCCGGTCACTATTTCGGGTCTGTTTTTCAGAATTTGGGTCACCCATTTGGGTCACCCATTCGGGTCACTGTTCATAATCGGGGTCTGATTTTTAAAAATACTTCTTAATCCTGTTTCAGTTTTGAAATTTTAGAATTCGGGTCGGATACTTTAATTGCTCACTGTTTGTTTCTTTGGCACTGTTATTATTGATCGAACTAATACTGCATTCTCTTTGTTATTCAATTGATTTGAACCAACATTGCATTCTCTTCGGAAATCGTTTCTCGGTTTCAGATTCCTGTTTTGTTTTACTGATTTAATACTACACCAGGCCGATGAAATTGAATTGGAGGCTGCGCTTTTTTTTCGTTTCTCTGTTTTCAGTTTACTGTTTTAAACATCCGTGCAACGGATATCTTACTGTTTTACCGTTTTACTGTTTTGAACCAAATACTACATTTAGGCCAATGAAATTGAATTCGAGGCCGCACCTTTCGGGCATTGCTTTCCTGTTTCAGTCCACTGTTTCAGCATTTAAATATCCGTTTTACTGTTTTACTGTTTTACTGTTTTAAACTAAACATCGCATTTTTTCGGAAATTGCCTCTCTGTTTTTTCTGCTTACTGCTTTGATTTAATTTTGCTGATTTGAACACGATACTACACTGGCCGATGAAAAATATCTGTCGATTTTGAGGCCTCCATAGTCGTAAAGACGAAAATATAACTTCTGGGCAAGGATGAGGCTTAAACCTTTTTATTTCATCCGAGGGATCAACATGTTTAGTAGGCGAGGCGACTAAAATAACCAACAAGTTATATGTTCGTAGCCACGACGTGATTATAATGATCTTTTCTTTTTCATCCGAGAGACCAACACGTTTAGTAGGCGAGGCAATCAAAATGACCACCGAGCCATACGTTTGCAGCCACGACGTGATTGGAATGGTCTTTTCCAAAATTTAAGTCTGAGCCCTCTGGGATCAAAACATTCACTGTTTTGGATACGGATCCGAAGTTATTTGTATTTACTTGTTTCTAACCGTTTGTTCTTGACAACTTGCAAGGAACAAAGTCAATGAAGGCAGATACTCCTCGGAGTTTATTTATTTTGTTGTTTTTACTTTCTTTAATTTAGCTTTATCTCGCTCTGTATTGTAATATTATTTATCGCACTTATGTAATTATTGAAATGCTTAGAATAGGTAGACTTAGAATTAATTCATAGGATAGTCTAAGACTGAAAACCCGTCGCTAGTTTATTTACTTATAGGCTCGGTTAATTCAAACATAGAAATCTTTCGCTAGTTTATTTATTTTTAGGCTCGTCATGCATATTTAAAATTTTCAAAACAATCGTTGATCATCTTTTGTTCACTTTATTAATTGTACAACTCAAAAAATGATTTCCAAAAATTACTTCTTTGGCTTTATAAATAATTCATTATTCTCCTTACTATTAATTGTCACAAATGCATACTTTTTACATGTCTTTTTTCGTTAATATCATACAAATGCATACTTGTACAAAATGTGTATCCTTTTGCTAAAATACTTGCAACATCATTTTAAGTTTATATTTTAAAACTTGCATTTTTCTTAATACAATAATTAACCTGAGTTTGATCGGATAACTGCAAGTTAGCGGATCTTAAAGGATGCCTAACCCCTTCCCTTTAGGATAATAAAGAACCCTTACCTAGAATCTCATTAGTTTCGCAGACCTTAAAATTGGAGTTACATTGCAGCATTTAATTAATATTTAGATGTCCTAATTCATCGTAAAATAATTAGGTGGTGACTCCTCAATCCAATACACAGGAATCACCGAACACGTTGTGCTCCGCTTCCGACCTCTCGCGGGGTCGGTTAAAAACGGGCGTGACAACAACCACGAGCCGCATCCTGGAACCCGTGGGAAATAAAGAAATTTCTTTCTCCAGTAACGACTGCGCGGACTTTGTCTGCCCCCACAGTGACGCTCTGGTAATATCTCTTATTAAGCGTCTTTTGATTAATCCAGAGAGTTCAGCGAACATCATCCAACTGCGAGTTCTAAAAGAGATGCAGGTGGACAAATCTGTCATCCCAATAACTAAGATACTAGTAGGCTTCAATATGTCAAGTGAGCTGAAAATGGGAGAAGTCGAGTTAACGGTGCACACCAATGTCATGGAATATGATACGTAATTTGATGTTGTGTCCGGTGACATGGCTTACAAATGCAATATTGGGACGACCGTGGCTACATTTAATGCAAGCAGTCCTCTCAACCATTCATCAGAATGTCAAGTTTCCCACCTCTTGGGGGGTCGGTGAGATTAAGGGAAATCATAATGCATTTCGGGCAGATGACGCCTTGACAATAGCATCACCGCAAGGAAACGAGGCGGACAAATATCAATTACATATGCCGGACCCAAGTAGGGCATCCCAAAGAAGGAAAGAGCAGTATGCGGAGGAAAAGACTATGGAAGAAGGGCACCCAGATTAGGTCATCCCGAAAGACTTCATCATGTCAACAGACAAGAACCCCGCGGATTCCACCATAGAAGAGATGGAATGCACAACATTTTTCGAAGAATATCCAGAAAAGAAGGTATACCTAGGCTCAGAGCTCTCGCCCGGGATCATGAGCGCTTTTATAAATCATTTAAAAGTCAATTTCGATTGTTTTGCTTGGTCTCACCTTCATATAATAGGGATCCCCCCAGAAATAACTATCCACAGGCTGAGCGCCAATCCCAATCACATCCCGGTGTGACAGAGAAAATGACCAATATTCGCAGTCATGGACCAATTTGTGAAAGATGAAGTGGCGTGCATGCTCAATATATGGTCAGTGCGGAGAGTAAAAACCCCGATTGGCTGGCCAACATAGTGGTGGTCCCCAAGAAACTCAATAAATACAGAATGTGCGTAGACTTCAAAGACTTGAATGAAGCATGTCCTAAGGATTCCTTCTCGTTGTTGCATATCGATCAGGTGATCGAGCCACGACAGAGCATGAGCTGCTTAGTTTCCTGGATGCATACTCTGGTTATAACCAGATCAACCTGCACCCGGAGGATTAAGAAAAAACCTAATTTATAACCAACCACGATAATTTTTGTTTTAACATAATGCCTTTTAGTCTAAAAATATAGGATTAACCTACTAAACACTGGTGAACAAGATGTTCGAAAAGCAAATCGGCCAGACCATTGAAGTTTACATTGATGACATGTTGGCCAAATCACGAAAGGCGGAAACTCACTTTGCCTCATTGCAAGAGACCTTCGATGTCTTACGTCGGAATGATATGAAGTTAAATCCGGAGAAATGTACCTTCGGAGTCACATCTAGAAAATTATTGGGTTTCCTTGTTTCCGGTCGTGGCATAGAAATGAATTCCCATAAGGCCATAGTTATCCAGGAAATGTCAGATATATTAAAGAACGTCAAAATGGTGTATAGTTGACAAGAAAGATTGCGGCCCTAAGAAGATTTGTATCTCGATCGATGGACCGATGTCATGAATTTTTTAAACTCATGAAAAAGGATAATCGATTCCAGTGGACGTAGGAGTGCTACAAAAGCCTGCAAGACCTCAAAGGTTACTTGGCCAACCCTCATGTAATGGCAAAACTAAAATAAAAGGATTGTTTACTCACTTACATGACAGTTTCAGCAATATCAATCAACTTCGCTTTAATAGGATAAGAAGGAGAAACGCAACTTCCCATTTATTATGCAAATAAAATATTAACCGGGGTAGAGTCCAGATATCCGGATACATAGAAGTTGGCCTTGGCCCTCGTCACGGCTACGCGCAAGTAGAGACAATTTTTCCAGTACCATCTAGTGACGGTAGTTACAAGCGCCCCAATGCAAACCTTGCTACAAGGGGAAAACCTCACAAGTTGTCTGTCCAAGTGGTCGGTCGAGATAAGCAAGTACGACCTGGCATACCGTCTTCGTTCAGTGATGCAGACACAGAGCTTACCAATATTCTCAAGAGATTTCACCCCCCATAATATGACCTTGAGGGTCGCAGGTACGTGAATGTTGTTTTCTTAACTCTTTTATCGCAGGACTGGGACTGACCGAAGGAAGAGTATACCTCATGCGTGGCAGGCGAAGATCGAAAAATACGTGTTGCACTCTTTTCCTTAACCGATTTTTTCTTCCAACGGGCTTTTTGCCGACAAGGTTTATAACGAGGCAACAACTGTAAAACGTATTACTCTGAAGGACCCCTCCGAAATTTCAAACTCAAAGTAGAGAGATACACCCATATTTTTTTAGGCTGATGGTTCTCACCCTGGTCCTTTTTTTTTATTTTGCAAAGAAACACATATGTACTCAAGCTTACTCCATGAATGCCATGAATGAGAAAACGGCTCGGAGCCCCACTTATTACACTCTAAAGTTATTGGTACGAACGTATCCTCCCGGACTCGATAATATCCACCACGAACACACGACACAGACTATGTGCCTCAGAACATGAAGGAAACATAGTATAAGATGAGGTCGATACGTCTTCCTCATCGATATCGAACAAGGGGGGCCCTTCTTTTATTATGAATCAGACAAATTTAATCCATGATCATAAAATATGCAGCCGGAAGAAACATTCTTGGATTGGGGGAAACGATTGCACAAAATACCATATGTGTAAAGAAAGAATAAAGTAGTCTTAGAACTTAAACACATGCGTTCAAAATCGCTATAGAGCATAGTCCCGATGAGAGGGTCCTTAGGTAGAAGGATCTCTATGGTTGAACTGCTCATCTTCTAAGGACCGGGTAATCCTTACCCTCGGCCACAAAGAATACCAACATGACAAGAGTAGCAAGCAGTGATGAATGCCCCCCCCCACATGGGGCATGAACAATTCAACTTAAAGTTTTTTGCCCATGGCAAAAACATTACTTACACGAGAAAATTGTCATATAAAGACCCAAAAATGAGGGCAATACCGATAAACAAAACAACATAATTGTTTTTCAAAAGAAAAGAAACACGGCGACACGCCCAAAAATAAAACTTCACACAAAGAATACAAAAATCAAACAACAACTGCTGGGGTGCCGGATACTTCAGAAGGGCTCCGTGTATCTGGAGCAGGAGTAACCGATTGGTCCCTGGGAGGGCTCTTTTTTGCATCACCTCTCACAAGCCCGCTTTCGCTCCCAACAACATGAACTTAGGATTAATGTTTCCCAAACTCCACCGGGACTTCCTCTTTACCCCCATCAGACCAACCTTGCTGTCTGAAGTCTGGACCAAGTCCTTAGTCGGGGGTTGAGCGGACAAGGCATTATAGTCAACATCCTCCACATTCAAAGCGGTGGCCAGCTCGACATCAACGTCAATTATCCTGTCTCGGGCCTCATGAAGAGCAATCATGCGAACCTGATACACAACACGGGTTTTTTCAAGGATGAAGTTCATCTTCATCTATTGTATAATGGCGTCCGTATCTGACGTATGGGTCTTTTGTAGGGCCTCCCAAAGAGACGTATTGGTCTCATTAAGGCCTTTATTGTTATCAATATGGTCTCTGTATCGATCCATCAAGAAGTGATACCTCGCCTGGAGGTCATTCTGGGCTTTCTCAGCAGAAGCTTTATCCATCTGGCAATCACCCAACTCAATCCCCATAGTCTGAACTTGCTCCGCCAGACCCATTTCGCTTAGAACCACGGTGGTAAGATGATCCTGGTGTTCAACACACTTATTCTACAACTCCAAAAGTTCTACATGAAACCTGGTCGCCTCTTTGCTATGGATCCTCATGTCCTGCTCCGTTTGGGCCAACGTGGCCTTCAAATCCTCCACAAAAATCAGCTAGCTTTCTAGGATCGGGAGACTCTCATGCAGCTTTTGATACTCTAATATTCTCCCCTTCTCCTTAGCAAGATTGCGTTGAATCCCCTCTATGGTCAAAAGGCTTGCCTGAGACGAATGAGAAGCCCAAAGTTACAAATCTAGAATAAATAACAGGAAAGACTACTAGGAAAAGAAGAAGTACTCATATACCTAAGCGGCCGCGTGTGCGCTGACATTGAGCAAACAATCTCCGGAGGCGCACCTCATTTTTTCCATATCATTCTCACTAGCCAGTGAATTCAGATAGTTTGTGACCCCAACCTGTTGGGAAATAAGGTGACAATCTTAGGGGACAGTAAGATTCACTTGCCGATAAGCCGAGGGATTGCGTACCAGGGCTGGGAAAGTATCTACTAAACCCGATATATGAAAGCCTCGAGAACTCTCGGGACTAATCCTGATGCTTGGCCCCTGAGGAACGTTAGTCTAGACCTCGTGATAAAGAAGCCCGCCTTTAAGAGAGCGGCGGAGGAACAACCTGAGATGAAAAAAAAATGCATGAGACGGGCACAAAGCCCGGGGTATTGCCTCCGGCCCTGACAGAGGCGATAGAAAAAAAGGGTTGAAGAGTTTATTTTATCTGCCAGCTCCAACTCTCTGAAGAGCCAGTAGTGGTAGCTTCAAGCGGAGCTGCCTTCTCGCGGACTAGTCTCGAGGCCGAATCCTCTTTCTCACTAGCATCATATGCTAAGTTAATTTCCATATGGGGAGCTACTGGAGTTGCTAGGACTTGCCTTTGATCGTCGTGCTCCCTGGCCTCTGGCCTATTCCTCTTAGTCGGGGTATGAGCAATCGGAGATGAGAAGGCGTAGAGTCTGACAAAGCCCGGGTTGATGATCTTTGGCTTTCCAGTTGTTTCTCGCCAATATCTTCTTCCACGAATGGAGATAAGAAGGCGTAGAGTCTAAAATCCTCTGAACCCATCGCGCCAAGCCTGGCACCAGATCTCCGGCTTCTACACTATGGCTGCAAAAAAAGAAGAGACAGGAATCAGAGACCTCATTCAAAATTGGGAAAGCAAAGCATGAAAAGGTTATGTGAGCAAAAGACTTACAGCGGAAATTCAATCATTCCGGAATAGTGGCCTCTAGCGGCTTGACCAAATTGACAATCGCGATGATGACGTACCTCTCCGTCCACCCTCGATTTGAATCATCATCGGTGCTAGTAATCAAAGCATTTTTACCACGGCGTGTCAGTTGGGTAACCCTCGACCTGACAATCTTAGGGGAGTAGAGGCGAATCAAATGGGGAAAGGTGAAGTCCTTCCCCGCTTGAGAAGAAAAGTAGCGGAGACATGACACTATCCTCCATACTACAGGGCCAACCTGAGCCAGGCATATGTTATATTTCTGGCAAAACCCTAAAATCATAGGGTCAATCGATCTACTCACCCTCAATGAGAATGGATAAGTATACATGAAGGAGTACCCTTACCGGTAAGAGGTAACGTTTCCCCATTCATTCAGGTGAATTACCTCGATATTAGTCCATCCGCAATCCACCTTAACTTGGTTCAGATAACGACCGCGAATGGAGGATCTGTACATACTTGCCGGACAGTCCCGTTCGCGTTTGGGATCAGTGGAAGTTTCAAGCTCTGAGAGTCTTTTATTCCGGTACATTCTTTGGGAATATACAAGTTGGGGTTTTGAGTGGTGGAGGCATCCAACGTGACCTACTTCTTTGAAGTTTTGCTAGACGACGATCGAGGAACCCCAATAGGGACTCGGTGAATAGAGATATTAGAATCACTGTGGGTGGTGTTATGAGTCCGGGTGGTGGCGCCACTAGAAACAGAAGAGTCGGAAGACATGGGTAAAAATTTAAAAAGAGGATAAAGGGTTTTTTCTTTCTGAGCAGCGGAAGAAGGCACTAGAGATTAGAAGTTTGGAAGAAATTGAAGGAGACCCTCGTTGTGTTAAGTTTTATATAAGAGTTAAGGAGAGTTGTAATGTTTCGCCTAAAAGAAATGGAATCGTGCCATCATTACGGGTTAAACAATCGATAGGAAGACATGGCTAGATATACGACACATGTAAAACAGGTTTCGCAGGGATAACAGAGTATTTAATGCAAGGAACCAGCGTGCAGAGAAGGTTAATCGTCCGAACTGACACACTAAGTTCGAGGAGTAACGTGACAATATAAGTATTGACTGAAGAAAATTCTTCTACTTCCCGTGCCCTTGAGGTTAAAGACCTCGGAAAGTGGGGGACTATCTGTATTGGGTAAAAAACGCCTCCAGATGATTAGCATACTTGGAGACTCGGATGACTCGGGGGTGCTCTACAATTGTCTCCCACTCCTACCAACTCCTGTCAAATCCGTCTACCTTGGCTAGAGCGTCGCGGCGCGCGTGGCATGATGACGCCACCATACTCACGTCATCATAACATTTAGGGGTACAATAGTCTAGTTTGGCTTATATATATACCAAGCTTAGGAAGGACAGAACCGTATTCTAGATACTCTTGCTCACACTTGTAATCTAAGCTCTAATTCTCTCAAAGCAATATACCAAAAGAAGCACGTGTCCATTATTTCCATTACTTGTTCTAGATATTAGCTTACTTATTCATTTTATCTGCTTTATTTCTTATTTTTATCATTTAAAACCGGATTCTTCAAGGGGTTTCCTGGATCGGATACGACTCACTTATCTTTAAATCCTAAAATACAAATCTCTAACTGTGTTTCTAGTTAGAATTGATTTCACTGAAAAATATGATAGTCCTTATAACACTTCTTACTTGGCGTAATTTGTTACACGGGTATAGGTTGGAGCTTAGTTTTCATCTCCCGACCTTGGATTAATGTTGCATATTTAACTTATGTTGCAGTTGCTACTTCAGTTTTCTTGATCTACCCATTCGATCATGGAAGTTTTTCTGATGATGTGTCTCTAGGAATATATGTACCTCCAATTTCATGATTGTATTATTGGCTAAGCACAATATCCTTATGCACCAATTTTACATGTTAGGTGTAGTTGGTGTATTCATCGGCTCCATGTTTAGTGTTATTCACGATTTTTTTGATAACTTTTAGTCTAAACTGGGAAACAACAGAAGATGAATTTGCTAATGAAAGTTACTAATTCAGTCAAGAGGAAGAAACTTATAAGAACAGAGACGAGACTATGGGATGAAAAATACATTGGTGGGGAATTTCGCTTTAATAAGAAGCCTTTGCGCGAGCAATGGTGGACGAAACATAAGTGAAAATGTCGACTTGAGTAACACAAACATTAGCGAGAATTCAATGCATTGAAAACCTAAAGCCACGGAGGGTGAATCAATTTGATTTTTGGTTAGTCGGAAATCAAAACCAAACCAATTATTCCAAAGATAGTACACAAATATTTAATGGTGTTACTACTTTGTCACACCTTATTTTATTTTTAGTTACATAGGGGTAGGGATATGAGAAATGGGGAGATGATTACAACGTGAGGATTTGCACTCTCACCAATAAAGTGAAAGTTCATGTAGTCAATCAACTGAGCTACTAGATCCATACTTGGCACACCTTTTTTGGTTCTTATTTTCATTTTTACTTTAAGTTTGACATTTCCCTATTTGTTACTACCTACTATTTCGTATAAAAGCATAAACTATCTTTTTATTGTTTAGTTATTTTGTAAATGTTCTTTTACTTTTATATTTTACAATACAAACCTACCTTGAGATCTCAAGGTAGGGGTAAGGTTTGTACACACTCTATCTTCTCCATATTCCATTTGTAAAATTACACTGAGTATGTTGTTGTATATCTCACAATACAAACCTAAATTTTTCGCAAAAACAATCACTTAAATTCGAATTATTTTTAAATTCACCAAAAATAACTTCTTCAAGTAGAAGAGGTTTGCAATACCTCCACGAACAGGAAAAAAACACGTCTAAAACGCCAGCTTCGCTTGCTTCACTCTTTAAAACGGATTAAACTTCAGTGTTGTTGTAGTTTAAGCACCTTCACATTTCCAAAATACCAGTCAGCCTCTATTCCTAAATTGAGTTTTATTTTCAAAGTACTTTCTTTTAGCTTACTGGAGGATACTAATATTATAAAAAATCGTTTACCAGAACCTTAATAGATCAAATTCTTTAAGAATACTGCTACGTGCTTCTTCTATGCACCAATGTTTCAGAGAAGTATCAAAATCAGGTAATATATTGAGTCATTGACTATAATAATTTCCATTTCCCATCACTTATGTACTGAATCTGTTAGTCCTCACTTCTCCCACACAGTAAACCAACCCCTTAGCAACAAGTATACATGTAATCATCGTTAACCATCCCCTTAGCGACAAGTATATATGTACATCACGCTAAGTCCCACCCTCACTGCCTGAGCGGGTCGTGCTCTTGGAAAGTAACATATCTTTCAATTGTGTGTAAGCTTTGAGCTCCTCTAATGCATCCGATGCCTTTCTAGGAACAGAGAACTGAGATGCAGTGCCCATTTCTCCCTCTACTACTGTCTTTACAGAAGGCGAGGTATAACAGCTAGAATCTTGACGCAAAGGGGGAGCAGTCCTCAGCATGTGAACAAGTGCACCTACAGCAGCGTCTTGAGATTTTCTGGCTGTTGCAGATACTTGAGAAGCGGCTTCTGTACCTTTTTTTGATTCAAGGTTCTCTCTGCATAACGAGAATAGTATGAACTTGTTGAGTTGAAAATCTAAGAAAGAAATAAATGAAGATAGATGTGCACAACTATGACAAACTCAGCCTGTTGTCTGTCAGCAAAGGTTTGGTTGGATGTAACTTTCTCAACCCTAACAGAATTAGCATTTAAGGCAATCACGATAAAAATGGGATCCCAGGTCATATCAAACTACTGAAAAGGGGAATTTGAAAGCCCAACTTGTACTGATTTTAAAGTACTCCGCAATCAAACCCGTCTACAATCCATCCAGAATAGTGTTCCCATACCTACACCGGATTCATCCGAACCTAGTACTTCCAACACAGCATAAATTTATTTCTAAAATTCTGAAAATTGCAATATATAGTAGATATATGGACTCATAACTTTAAAAATATAATGGGTCCGATGCTAAGAACCTAATGTTGAACCCATAAAACTTAAATTCTGATCCGCCTATGGGTGTTCCTCACTGCAAGTCAAATCTTGCATGCTCAAGCTTTTAGCTCACTACTACTACTCCTCCACCAAGCCACACACAGATATATACAAAACTGTTTCAACTTCCTTAAATCTCACGTGCTTTTCTGTCTTCTTCAACTCCCGGAAGTACTGCCTGAAGTCCCCAGATTTTTACCAAACCAATAACAACCCCAACCCCAAGATCTTTTCTTTCTAATCAACTGGAAGAAGCTGCAACATCCACAGCCAGGTACCCATGAAAAATTCAGGGAGCTCCAAATGAAATCCGTAAGTCTGCAGTGATATGAAGTCAAAAGACGAAAGCTTCCTTTTGAGCCATAGACATTTTAGGGTCGAAACACCAAACAAAACTTTAAAAGTGTAAAATGTAAAAAGGAGCTCTTTGGCAAAAAGAAACTCATATTCTGGCCTTTAGTGATTTAATAGGTAAATGTTATGGTGAATAAGTATTACACAAATTGTCAGCAACCTGACTTACACTAGGGTGAAAGGAGCATCTTTTCGATAACGTTGGTGTACGAGCCATCTTACTCGCACCTTGACTGTTCCGCCGGGCTATGTTGCTCAGACTCTTCAAAAATATCGACGGGTGCGTGTCGGACACTCCAAAAGTAGTGCATTTTTAGAGAATCCGACACGGGTGCGGCAACGAAAGTGAAGACTCCGCGCAACTTAGCCGCCGGGTACCTGCTACTTCCCACCAGCACAAGTACCGGGTAACTCCGTGCATAAGGTTTAATCAGATGGAAAGAAATCACCAAGCTTTTTTTGCCTCCGTTGGGATTGGAACCATGATCTCCAAGGTTTTCACTCATTTCATTAACCGCTAGACCACACCTTTGGGTGAAGGGTGAAAGATATTACTAATTAGTTTGAGGTGCACCGTCTACGGCTCTATCTAGGCCTAGTTGAGAACCCAATCTCTATCCAACTATCTTTGTCCAAATGCAACCCAGCACCAACTAAACAAACCAATGAAAAAGAGAATACTTGGGACGAGAAACATCCAAATAATTAGTCAAAAGAACAATAAAGGACTTGAGAAACAAAGTGGGTGATTTTTTTTCCTTTTTTCCAAGGAGAAACAAAGTGGCTTAAATCAAATTTGCCCTTGAGGACACTTACTATGAAAAGGAAATTAAAGTGTCCAAGAGGAAAAATAGGATTCCCCAATATCGTTTTTTTTGTTTAATAAAATAGAGTATGATTCCCCAATACAGTTAGCTGAATAAAGTTTTTTTCCCAGCAAATCTTAGGCTTCTACAGTTTCATCTTCCCCCATCTCTACCATTGTTGCTATTCCAGCACAAAGTATCATGACAAATTGAACTTTACTCCTATAATGGTCAACCAAACACGTTCGAGAAACTTCTCAATTAAATCAGAGAAATAAAACAGAATTTGTGAACTAGTTCATAAGCAACCATAAACTCCTATGCAATTGCATATCGTTTTGCCCTCCTTAGAATGGCTTGTCAAGAAACCTAATGATTGAAAATGAAATATAACTTGACAATTACCATGCGGCCATATTCAGAAGAACCTAACTCAAAATTATAAGCCAAAGGCAGTTGTTCTAGTAAAATTTAGGCAGGGGCGGAGAACGCAAACGCTTACATGAAAACTGCAAGCAGTAGATCAGTGCTGCTACTGAGGGAGGAGGAAAGGAACTTCAGGAAGAGTAGGGAAAATAACCATTCGAGCAATAGATTTGGCTGATAGAAGGATGGGATGGTTTCACTTAAATTCTGTCAATGGTGTGAAGCCTCCAAACAAGAGATAACTTTCCTGCTTCCTAGAAGTTTGGAGAGAAGGGAAGCAATGCTCACAAATGTTGTCCTAGTTTCCAAAAATACAGAAAAAAACACAATCCAACAAATAACCCTAAACTAAAGTTTCAGCAGTTGCAAGGTTAAAATCAAGCTGCAGGCCAACTGAAAAAAATATGATATGGTATGACACTAGGCATCCATTCCTTGTCCTTTTTCGAAATGCTTTGTCTTACTTTCTATAGTATGCTCTCTTTATTTCTTTTTTCACCTGCTTTGATATGCTTTCTCTTGAGCTGATGGTCTATCGGAAACAACCTCTCTACCTCCCAAGGTAGAGGTAAGGTCTGCGTACACTCTACCCTCCCCAGACCCTACTTGTGGGATTACACTGGGTATGTTGTTGTTGTATGACAATAGGCATCCAGATAAAGATTTGCTGACAACTCTTAACAAATTTCGCATGAAAAAAATTCACTCTCATAGAATCTAATTTAAGTTTTTAATAAAAACATCCCCAAGAATCAATTTTTATGACTATATCTACATTTGGACACTAAACGTGATTATCATCTAGGAATTATGAAGTTCTAACATGTCACAAAGAAGAAAATTCTACAAGCTCTAGAAAACTAGTACTAAATTATAGATTTTCATGTGCGTCAGTGTGCATGTCGTATGCATGCCACATTTGCCTGGCTTTGTTTTGGCAAGGAGCCAGTCTTTCATTAGATTTTACCGTTTCGTCCAACTTCTTCCAATGAAATTTTCACTTATATCACACAAGAGACGACTAAAAAGTGCAAACCTAAAAGTATGCAGGTAAAACCATAATAAGGTGCTTTTCCCCTAATTCAAAATTTACATGCATAAATAGACACCATTAAATTTTCAAGCAGCACAGCGCTCAAAAAGTAATAATAATCTAGAAAATAGGCAGTATATAAAGGGCAGATCAGAGAAAAAAAAGGCTAAAAGAAGGTGGACAACCTTTAAGGACAGGGTAAAAAGGAAAGCAGGCTAATATATAACTTACAACAGCTTCTTATCTCACAGAGAACAACTGCAACTGTAATGACAAGCAAAAATTGGATGGACCTAATTTTTTTTTTTGATAAGGGATGGACCTAAAATTCACTGATCTTACAACCTTATTATCTATATCATCTTATTGCTGTATTCTTCCATCAACTCATTACAAAAAGAGAAAGATCCTTCTACTTGATAGACTCTTTGCATATTGGAGTTTAAACTTAAAAAAGAACTTCAAGTTGAAAATTCATATGTATCCCTGAGAATGACAGCTACATGGCCCATTCAATAGGTCAAATGCTAACTTTCTCTTCAACGTTTCATCAGAAGCTCAATTCTCAATACTACCTGAAGTCCAGTTTCTTATGATGTCCAACCTGTTAGACAACAGCTAAATAACCACACATAGTTGGCTCCTATAAAACCAATTACCATATGATAAGAAAACTTTGACAAAGACGATTCAGAGATGCAGTGCTTGTAAGAAGATGAATACTTCTAAATATAGAGTACACTGTAGCAAGATTACCTGGCTCGGGAATCAGAAGTATCAACATCATCAACTATAAAAGGACAGGAAAAAACACAGTCATCCAAGTCATCCTGAAAAGATAATCTGCTGCTAGAACTTCTAGAAAATCCAGCACGTGGTGAATCACTTGAAGAAAGCAGACCTGAGAACCGCCCCGAATCGTCTCTAGCATCTGTAGACACCTGAAAAAGAAGCTCAACAAACAAAAGTTAGCAGCTGGATGGAAGAGGGTTCGGGCAGATACCATTTTGAAAATAATAAACAGAAAATGCACATTTAGTAAGAAATAGAAACTGCACACCTTTTGTCCAGGATTAGTAGTCCCGGTATCTGACTCTGGAGCCCTTAGCAAATCCATTTTCCTTGAAGAATCATGCTTTGTGCTTCTAGGTGACATAGGTGGGAGAGAATGCCTGTTTGGATCAGACAAATTAGGAGATAGGTGTCTGGAAGTTCTGCCTATCAATGGATGAGGGATACTGACAGGACCAGTTTCTGAACGCAAACGAGTCTGCACAAGATTTGCACCTGAGAGATATGTGGGTGGAGAAGGAGATGGAGATGGTGATGGTGAAAATGGAGGGGAAAGCTGATCATCACCAAAACTAGTTGCTTTCTGATGAGTGGGAAATTTGTAGTTAGGTGGAACCCTCTGTCCATATACATCACTGACTGAAGTTGAAAGCTCATACGGTGCATGGTACAAAGGTGGAGATCCTACATATGGCTGAGGTAAAGAAGGTGCCCTGAAGAGACCACTTGTCCAACTCTGTGGGCGCTGAACAGGTGCTGAAGAAGATGACTGTATCCTTCTCAATGGAAATGAAGTATGATGAGCACCCTTATCCATTGAGTTCAAAGGGAATGACCTCATAGGATCAGTGAGTGGACTAACAACATAATCTGTAATGATCTCAGGCGGAAAGGATGCAGAAGTCTCCAGGTTAAAGTCCACCAGATTTTCACGATATGTCACAGATAAAGAAAGGCGGCCTTGCTGGGCATCAACAGGAATAAAAGTATATTGCTTCATCATCTCCTCCTCTGCCCTTGAGAATGGCTCACTAAATGAAGATACCTTAAAAGTAATATCAAAATAACAACTATGACTCGACGAAGATAGTTTCTTGAAGGCCTTGAATGCAGGCAGGAGCCTCATTATTGAATAAAGGGAACGGAGGAGTATAATAGATTTCTTGTATGTTTTCTTGAAAGAGGAATCACCCATATGAGGAACCATTGACCTCCGATTCTCACATTGCACAACCCATCTCTCTATAACAGTATCTATATATGGTCCTGCAAATGCTGTACCTGAATTGTGCTCCAACAAAGTACTACTAGGTTTATCTTGAACAAGTATTATATCTATTATCATAGGTTCCACCAAATTTCTGTGCAACAAATTCAGGTTATCAAGAACAGCAGGACGATCTCCCAACACCAAATTGAACCACCTGTCACTCTTCTTCACTTCTTCAATCCCACCATAAGGTCGTATCGAAGGAACCCTAGAGTCCAAAATAATATGCAAGCTTTTAAGAAGAAATTGAGCAAGTATTTGCTCAAATCTTCCATGTTCACCCTGTGGGTTACTCTGAAAATCCATTTTCTGTCTTTCAAACAGATACCACTTATCTTTGGTCCTCAGCCATGTACAACTTGGTCCAGTACATTATAACTTCCAAATAATGCATAGACAAAACAGATAACCGACTAACCATTTGATCCTTCATGTGGGGCACTATATAAGTGCATATACACCTGAAAAATATATAAAAAACAAAGAACTACTATGTACAACTTCCCCAAAGAAATCTAACAGTGACCTAAGTAGTTTCGGATTGAGGCATAGTAGTAGTTGATGATGTTCACCAGGTAGAAACAATCGGCGTAGAAAAAGGGTGTATTTTAAAAAATATACAGACTTAGCCTAATATACAATATAATAATGCATCAACCTCGTATAAAGTATATAAAAGGTGTTTATATATAAATATGTTGAAAGATAAACACAAAGTATGAACTACGTGGCCAAAATATTTTCAAAAATAAACCTAGAGGGAATTTTCACTAGAAAGAAACACTCAAATGATCCAAAAAGACAGCAACTTGACAGATTTTATCCATTTTTTTAAAAAAAAATCGACAACCTCGACAAATATCTATAGATGTCAAGTATATTAATATGGGAATTGACACGTAACAAAAGAAAAAAAAGCGATATGGAAATTAAAACTGTTAGAATTTACATGATTAGACTTAATCGAGTATACAATAAATTTAACAAAAATATGGACTTACTTGAGAGAAAAAAAGTTGGAGAGCAGCAAGGATTGGAGGAAGAGAGAAAACAGATAGTCGGAGATAATAACAAGCAGACGAAAGAGTGGCCCTACTTGGGAGAGTACAAAGAGACCACATATATATATATATATATATGGGCGTACTAATATTTCCATTTTCAATATTGAAACAATATTCAAACAAAAATTCCTTCCAATTTATTTGACACTTATGCTGATTGATGAAAGTTAATTTGATTTTTTTTAAAAAGTTAAATTAGATTAATTTAATATTTAAAAATTATATTTTTTTATTAATATAATAAAAAATAAAATTTTAAAATATTAATCAAAATTTATATAATTAAAATTTTGGGAAATAAAAAATATCATATGAAACGAAAAAAGTACTAATACAGTAGTAGTAAAATTGAAGGAAAACCAAAAGTCCAGGTTTTGTTGTAGTTTCAAGGCGCAGGCCTTGGTTACAATTTAAATCCTCATACTATAAATTCAAATCCCAAAAAGTCCGTTTGTTATTCTTATATTAGTGTCAGAGAGAAGTTTCTATTGGATGAATTTGATTCAATTTGGTTAAATATCAATCAATTTTTGGGGAAATATTTCATTAGATATAGTTATAATAGGATAATCTTGAGGCTTTAAATAGGAAATTTGGCTTTATTCGTATATTTTTTAAAATAAATGAATTTACAAAATACAGCCGGGAAAGTTCACAAATTCTATTTAAATAATAATCAAAATTAATATATTTTTTAAAGTTTAACGGTCTCAAGATCAACTTCAAATATATCGATATGAAGTTGAAATCAAAGGTATGAAGTTTCTAACTTTTAGACCTTTTAGGTTATGTCAAAGTGAAAGATTAAATGCAAATTAAATTTAGACTTAAGATTTGAAGTTTAATTGGATATATATATCAATTTTTATTGATTGTGATTGAGCTTACTCTACCAGAATCAGTAAACAACCTACCTTCCTTTTTAAAAGCTTGTGAAGTTTGAAAATATATAACTTCTGATTTATCCCTTCCTTTTGCTTTGTCTTTTGAATTATGCCAAAGATTCGAATGAAGATAAAAATAGGTGAATAGATACTTCAACCACCACGATGAAGTTTATGAAACTTGGATCCTAGCCTGATCAATTTCAGATAAAAGGAGATAATATGAGGTTATCAGTTCATTTATCTTTGTGAATTAAGTTGATAAATACATCCTCCTAATAAAATGAGAGATTTATGCTTTGGTGATTAGTGCAAGAATATGACAGGATACTCAACCTTTGAGATTGAAGGAAATTATGCGTGAAGTTGCAAACAAGAAACGGTGGAAGAGCAATAATAACGCAAGTCTAAAGTTTGCCGATATTGGTTAAACATTAAATAATTTTTAAAAATCAACTAGAGTATGTTTTAAACGGTGCCATTCCAAGTGACTACCAGTGTCATTCTACGTTACAAGTTACAGTATATGGGCCTGCCAGACTTAATTCAGCCAAACAAAGAAGGCCCATAAGTGAGAATATCACTCACCTAATATGGCTATAGAGGACTATCTCAAGTGTCCAAGTCCAGGAGAAATCCATAGTTGTTCTAGATGGGCACAAAAGGAGAATTTCTCCATGCGCAACATAATCATCCATCCGAAGCAAAATTAATTCGTTACAAGTTACTTCAATATATCCTGCGTGACATCTTGATATCCTACATTTTAATATGTTAACTATCTAAAATTACCAAATGTTATCACCAAAATGAAAAAAGAAAGGGAAAGATTATCAAAATTACCATAACACACGAATTTTGATGTTTTCTCCTTCAAGTTACTTCAATATATCCCGCGTGACATCTTGATATCCTGCATTTTAATATGTTAACTATCTAGAATTACCAAATGTTATCACCAAAACGAAAAAAGAAAGGGAAAGATTATCAAAATTACCATAACACACGAATTTTGATGTTTTCTCCTTCAAGTTACTTCAATATATCCTGCGTGACATCTTGATATCCTGCATTTTAATATGTTAACTATCTAGAATTACCAAATGTTATCACCAAAACAAAAAAAGAAAGAGAAAAATTATCCAAATTACCATAACACACGAATTTTGATGTTTTCTCCTTCAAGTTACTTCAATATATCCACAATACATGTTAAATGAGTAGGTAGCACAGAAAAGACAGTAATTAATATGTTGGACTAGTAAGATCACCCAGCATCTAAGAGTATTTTAAGATGGATAAAATTTAAATTCGTATTTCTCGTTAATATAGTGGCTAATAATTTATTTTAACTGCAAATATGACTGGCTAGTGGTTAGTGTAGTACCCAGTTGGATATGGGTATCCCGGCCAACGGGCCCACCCAATCTTTGGACATGTTAGTTTTAGCCCATAGCATTTATGTTCGGGCAATTCTAACGATTTACCCTATTTTGGGGGTGGTCTTTAATTTTTGTCCCTCAAATGGGTGGTCTTCAATTTTTTTCGTTCGTCTAAAAAAGTGATAAAAATATCCTTGAAGTTCTGGGTTCGAACTCCAATAGAGCTAAAAAAAAAAATCGTAAGACAAGGTTTCATAGCAAACTATGTCTATTTGGGAAAAAGTTATGCCTCCAGACATAACTTAGAACTACATAGTTAAGGCATAACTTTTGAGAAATATTTATCTTACGGTTTTTTTTTATTGAGCTGGGTTTCGAACTCAACTACAAAAGTTATGTCTTAAATTTTGCAAAATATTTGCCTTGCATTTTTTTTAATGAGCTGGAGTCCGAACCCGAATGCGCGAATAAGGATATTTTGGTCCACAAATTTAAATGAGAAGTAGGGACAAAAATTAAAGACCACCGATCGGACAAAAATTAAAGACCAATGACCACCGATTTGAGGGGACAAAATTAAAGACAACCGACCACCGATTTGAGGGGCAAAAATTAAAGACCAATCCATATGAATAGCAATCCGCCCAAAAAAATGTTTATGTTCATGATTAGTATGAAGGCCCACTAATCTGCCGACTAGGTGCCCATCACCGGGGTTCAAATTCAGTTGCATGCAACAATTGAATTTGTTTCAGTTTGAAATTTGAATTGTGAAAATCATCCATTACATTCTCAGTAAGAAAAGTAAAATGGAAAACAGCAAGAACTAGTTCTGGGAAAATCTTTTTTCTTCCTATATACTTCGTTCCCCATTTACAAACGTATGAATATTCAAATTTAAATTTTGAGCCCCAAACTAATTGGAAGCGGAATAACCAAAAACAATTTCTATTTCTGAATATTTAGAGAATTAGTCAGCAAATAAAGAAGCAACTAATAAATTTGAAATATTAATCAAAACTGAAAAGAAATAATGGTTTTCATATTTAAAAAGGAATAAAAATCATATTTTCGGAAGGAAATAGAAATACTCAAACGTGATAGAAGAAATATTTTCCTTGATGTATTCTTCCATAAAGGGAAAATATATACACAATATACAATTCAATGAGA
The DNA here is from genome assembly GCA_029783415.1 of Anisodus acutangulus. Taxonomy (NCBI): domain Eukaryota; kingdom Viridiplantae; phylum Streptophyta; class Magnoliopsida; order Solanales; family Solanaceae; genus Anisodus; species Anisodus acutangulus. Next base: position 9,147,679 of record CM056494.1, read on the forward strand.
AGAGGAAATCAAGCTTCTAATCTTCCTAATCAATATCAATCCCTAATAATCTTCCTAATCAATAGTCCCTAATAATCTTTCTAATCAATAATCTTAATTATATTTTACTACTTACCATACATAAAATGCTACTACATTAATAATAATATAATAATAATCTAACACTCCCCCGCAGCCGAAGCTGGAGGGCGGCGAATGCTGAGACTGTCTCCAAAATCTTCAAATAGTATCAGCGGAAGTCTTTTTGTGAAAATATCTGCGATTTAATGACGTGTCGGGACATGTCACACATCCATTGATATTATCCACCTTATACGTGTCACACATCCATTGATATTCTTCTTAGGGAAGGGACGCTGTAATGATGGCTTGATTCTCTTTCCTTTTTACCAAACGTCTCCACTACTTTATCCTTTCTAAGTACCGTCTTTCCTATAAGGATTCCTCTCATTACTTTTGCTCCTCCGACGCTTCCTTCTTCAACAATTTTTCAAACACATAATCGCTATTCCCTTCTCTTCTTCAACCAAACTTTTATTACCATGTCTTCGAATTCTTCAATTGCCGGCGACGCCACTACACGGGCTCAGAGCTTGGCTAAGGGCGATTCAGACGTCCCTATATATCCACAAGGTTCCTATTTTGGACTCTTTTCCAACAACTTACATTCTGATCATGGAGTATGCTGTCTCAATTAATATGATGACATGTACTGCCTGTAGATTATGTTGAGAGGATCAGATGTCAATAAATGATATCAACAAAAAAATGAATGGATAATCGGTATGGCAATTTCTGACCATTCACAGTTATCTTTAATACTCAGAATCATGGACAGAGCTAGGATATCGGAAGCCTTGATTCAAAAATTACATTATATATCTAACACTAAATTATTTATTTAAATATATATAGCAATTTTGAATTCATCCTACGAAATTTCAATATAATTACAGGTTAAGTTTTGTGTACCTCTACCTCAATATATTGGTAGAATTAATGTGACATACATAAGACTACAAATTGTTATTGTAAATTTCAATTTTAGTCCTTCTAATATTTAATTAAGCACATATAATTTTAATTAAATGATATGTGTATTTTTGGTCTCTTTACGAAGGAAATAAGTTACTCTATATTGAAATTATTTTTAGAACTATATTACCGTTGTATAGGGCAAAATTCGTACAATACAGTTGGGCGAATCATGTTGTGACATGTGGCAGATGACGTTGAGTCATGTCCATATTAGCTTATGGCGCTACCGGTAAAGCTTAAGCAGATCTGGAGGCATCGTGCGTAAGTGGAGTACCGGTAATTCCAAAGATCAGGGGAGCTGTTTCAATCTCAACGGGCAGCTGTTACCGGCCCGACCTCACATCTTCTACCGGAGCATTAATAATGACATTTATGGAGACACTAATTGTCTAATTATTACAGTATTCATTCTCTTGTATTAATAAGGGCATATGTCGTGGGGTGTGTACCCGGGAGTTCATGTATAAATAGGACACATTGTTCCATTGTAAATGATCATATACAAGTTATCACAATATTCTGTTAAGATTACTCTTGATTCTTACGCTTTCATACTAGTCACGAAGGCTTTGCCAAGAAGTTAACATAAAGCTCAGACTAATTATTTCCTTACTTTATCTTAATATTATTTACTAGCGATATATTCTGTCTAATATTATTGTCAAATCAGTCACTTGAGATCAACGTATCCTTGACCACGTAGACAAATTCAACTACCATTTTACGGGTAAACAACAGTCAAACATACTTAATAAGATATTAAAGTAACTAACTAAAATAAAAATTTGTCAATAACAAAATCAATAAAAATTATTATTATTTTTTTTTTATTTTTTAAATATCTAATCAAATACCCTCCTATAAAACTCTAACAGAGAGATGATCTGAATGGGAGTATCACAGTTCTAGAATTTGAGGTGAGGGCATGGGCTGCATTTTCTCCCTATTTTCGTGTCCAATGACGCACGCATTATGGAGAAATAGTCATGAATCGCGCTGGGTGATTCTCAACGTGGAGTTGTGGAGACTGACCTGCGCTGCTTGTATTTTACATTATTATTATCAATGGACAAGACCAGATTTTCTTCTCAATAATTATTGCCATTTAAATATTTCCAAACAACAGGCAGAGCAGAGTCACCAATAATATTGCAATTACAAAATGGGTTTAAGTTAGGCCTATTATCAGTATTTATATTTTTTACACTATCAAAAATTATATTATAATCCAATTAATTGCCTATTTGAATTTTTAATTTATTAATGAGAATTCAACTTTCCACCTCTTTATATCGGTGAAAGGCTTACAGGGCCCGTTTAATCAATTTAATGAAACAACTTTCAGAGGCACACAAACTTCTTCAATCATCGTCGAAAAATATTGGCCTTGAAATAAAAGAGTAAAATTAATCGCGTGTGAAAAATTACTGTACTATATATGCATGCACCTAGCCTAGGTATTTTTTTTTTCATTTTCCGGGTGTTGGTGTTTTTTTTTCCACATGATTTTCAAATTTTATTTTCCCCCTCCGAGGTGTAATTGAGTTTTTTCCTGTATATTAGATTAATGGTCTTCTCCTTAATGATATTGTGCGGGAGGTTTACTTCCTCCGTCTCATTCCTTATCTCAATTTATGTGACATTTTTTTCTTTTTTTATTAGATCCAAATATTATTTGAACTTTGATCAGTAATTTAAAATATTTATTTCATCCTATTGACACAAGAAAAATTGCACCATATATTTTTCGTACAATTTTTGAATATCTAAATTTATGTAATAAAATATTGGATTGACTTAATTTAATTTAGCTTTGAAAATTATCAAATTGACTCTCAATAAACAAAATATATCATAAGAAAAAATATTATTTCCAGTACATAATTTGATGATGATGATATAAAATATCATATAAATTAGGATATAGAAAATATTATTTCAAGTGCATGATTTGATGGTAATTGTATAAAATATTATATAAATTGGAACAAAAAAAAGTATTATTTTCAGTGCATGATTTGATGCTATAAAATATTATATAAATTGGGCGGTGCATGGTTTGATGGTGATCGTATATTTCTGTAGAAAGATCTTCTCTGGTTGATTTTTCTTTTGATATGCAGAGAAATAGTCACATGTACGCAAGGAATATTGAGCATCAGCAAGAAGCTGGCAGGACAAAGTTAGGAATAATATATGTTACGTGAAGTTATCATATGCTAAATGTCAACATGACAGGGGAAAAAACTTCCCACTCCCCCGGTCCCTCCCGCCTAAAATAGGTGTCATCTTAGAAAAAACGATTTATATGAAGATAAGTGTTATTTTAAAAATTCTGAATTCAAGACAAAAATTGTCGAAGTGATTCCAATTATGTCCTTTGCATTAAAAAAAAGTAGTCCTATTTAATATTGCTCAATTTATAAATATCTTTTTATAAATAGAAGAAGTGTAGCAAGCTTCACATTATATTTATTGATTTCCCGATCGAACTGGGTACGGATGAATGCGCTAAATTTTAAGAATGTGAAAAAAACTTCTGATTTTTTCGCTAACGGAAAAGTCCATAAAAATTAGAATAATTATCCAAAAATAGTACATAATAATGATGGCCCATAGAACTTAAAACGGGGGACGTCCATAAATTGATATGACTAATATCAAATGGCATGAACGTACTAGAAGTAGAGGCTACAAATAGTAAGCTAACATGTTTCCCTAAAGAGCAGGATTAACAAATTGGAGTACTACGCATACCCTTACAAGAAATAAAATTGCTTTTATCTAAGGAAGACAAAATGGAAGATCCCGGATGACCTAGACGTGCATGCCACAAATAAGGAGCAAGAGCAGAAAAAGTAGATGACAAGGCTTGACTCGAGAGACAGGACGTTGGCGTGATAGGATAAAGATCCCCCCTACTTTCACATCTCATGAGAGGAATCCCCGTCTTGAAATCCTTCACAGAAAACCCAAAAGGATCAAAATCAACAGAAACCCAATTATCAGTGGTGAATTTACGGACATACACCAAATTTTTAATTAAGTTAGGGGGATGGAGGACATTTTTCAAGACAAGAGGTGGATGGGGAGGAGACAAAATTTTATGACCATAACCACGAATTGGAATTGAGTTGCCATTACCAACAATTATGCCACGAGTATAGGTCAAATTGGAATAAGACGAGAGAGTACATTGGTCGGACATCATGTGAGAGGTTGCACCGGTGTCCATGTACCAATTTGCGTCTGGCGGATTTAATCCAAGAGTGTGCATTGCGGCTTCAATGTTAGTCAGGGTGAGGCCCGTTGCATGATGGGCCTGTGGAGGCCGGGGCCCAAGCACACCGCCTTGCTGCCCTGACCCATAATTATTGTGGAATCCACTGGGCCAGGTCAGATTGGGCCGAGAAAACTGTTGGGCATCCCAATTTCTAGGGGCTGGAAATGTTGTAGCATAGGGGCTGTTGGGCCACTGCCCATTGGCCCAGGCCCACTGCCAAGGAGCCCATGGCTGGGACTAGTGGGAAGGTGGCCCACTACTGCCTGGACGGAGCCCACTTTCATTATTTTGGCCATCGCCACCGCTGTCGGAACCTTGGTTTTTGCCATTATTTTTCCGAGTATTCTTGCCGCCATCGTGAGCACGGTGTTGGACCGAATTATCAACAAAACCTGGAGAATTAGTGGTGGACGTCATCATGATCACGAGACTAGCGCCGGTAGCCGCCTTTTTGGCCAAGCCAGCTTCTTCGAGCGTAAGCATGGAACGAGCCTGATAAAATTGAGGAAGATGACTGCTTTGTCGAAGAAGCGTGCCAACACCACTATAGGCCTCAGATATGCCTGCAACCATTTGTAGGACCAAACGATTATTTGTAACGGGCGCGCCAACGTTGCGGAGTCGGTGCGCCAATTCTTTCAACCTTTTGCAATAAACTGAAATGTTCAGGAAATCTTCCATGTTGACATGGAAAAATTCTTGCTCAAGAGTAACAACCCTAGAATTTTGATTATCTTGGAATATATCACGTATTTTATCCCAAGTAGCCTTCCCTGTAGCCTCAGGCTCAATAATCATTTGCAATAGGTCGGTAGATATAGTGGTGTAAATTCAGTGAAGAACGGTAGTATCAAGGGTTGTCTATAATTTAGGATCATCCTCGGGTTTAGGCATCTCCATGGGGGGGGGGGGGTTTCGGCCGAGAAGTACAAAATTTGGGAGAGAAATTTTTTTGTTAGACCTAGTCTCTTGATAGCATGAAAGAAATAATCCCTTGATTATTTTCATTAATTGAAAGGTATATATATACAAGTTACAAAATAGGAGAATCCTATTCCTAAAATCTTATTCTATACATTTATGGTAATACAGTAATTATGGTAATACACTACTAATTATATTACAACTTTACCTAAACTAGGATACTAAATATTTACCATAAATTATATTATCTAAAACTAGCTAAACCGAGAGCAGCAAATTCGAGACAATATACACACAATATACATATGTATATTGTGTGTATATTGTATATTTAACAACATTATCAATGGACAAGACCAGATTTTCTTCTCAATAATTATTGCCCTTTAAATATTTCCAAACAACAGGCAGAGCAGAGTCACCAATAATATTTGAAAGATAGAATAATTTCCCTTAGGAATTTCTTTCATTATTCACAATATATATAGTTGTACAAAGGTTGATTCCTAATATGGTACGAATCCTAACTTACCTTACAAAGGTTGATTCCTAATACAATTAGAATCCTAAGTTACCTTAAATATACATTTATCATAATTACAAAATATACGACGAATATTCTGAGAATATTCGCTAATACTCCCCCTCAGACGGAGCGGGAGGAGGCCGAATGCTAAGGCTGGATCGGAAGTCGGTGAAGAGCTGTCGCGGTAGTCCCTTTGTGAAAATATCTGCATACTGATACGAGGAAGGCACATGTAAAATTTTGACCTGACCACGAGCAACCTTCTCTCGCACAAAGTGGATATCCATCTCAATATGCTTAGTTCGCTGATGTTGGACTGGATTATGAGACATATAGATAGCAGATATGTTGTCACAATAAACTATAGACGCCTTGCGTAATGGACACTGGAGCTCCAAAAGAAGATTTCGGAGCCAACAGATCTCAGCGACGACATTAGCAACTCCGCGATATTCGTCAAAGACTCGAGCGGGACAACGGCGTGGCCGCTTGGCGGACCATGAGATAAGATTATCCCCAAGAAATACACAGTACCCAGAGGTGGAGCGACGTGTGTCGGGGCATCCTGCCCAATCTGCATCCGTGTAGGCTAGCAATTTGGTTGGGGCAGAGGGGTATAGATGTAATCCAAAGTCAAGTGTGCCCTTAACATATCTGATAATACGTTTGAGGGCGGCAAAATGGGACTCTCGGGGTCGTGCATGAACAGACACACCGCTGAGCGGCATATGCAATATCGTGCCTAGTGAATGTAAGATATCAAGAGCACCTGCTAGACTCCGATATAGAGTGGGATCGAACCGGGCGCACCGTCATTGGCACTAAGCTTGGATTTTGAGTCCACCGGAGTTGGCATAATTTTACAATTTGCCATCTTGGCCTCAGACACTATCTCTTCTCGATACTTTCACGACACAGAACATATTGGCGCAGATCTAGTCACCGATATACCCAAAGTAACTTAGCTTCCCAAGTCGGTCATAGCAAATTCGCTTTGAGTAGAGCAATGATTTCATTCTTCAACCCGTCGGATGAGGCAAGAAGAACAATATCGCCGACATATAATAGCAAATATGCAGTCTTGCTACCTCGGTGAAAAGTGAAGAGAGAGGTATCACACCGCTACATACAAAACCAATTTGCGTAAGATACCTGGCGAACCGATCATACCAAGCGCGGGGCCTGTTTCAATCCATACAATGACTTCCCGAGACGACACACAAACCGTGGAGTCACGGATGAACAAAACCAGGAGGTCGATGCATGTACACAGCCTCTTTCAAATCCCCATGAAGAAACACATTCTTGACATCAAGCTGATGAATCGGCCAATGCAAGCCCATAGCAATACTGAGAACAGTCCGAATAGTGGCCGGTTTAACAACCGGACTGAATGTCTCACCACAATCAATACCCTCCTGCTGATTAGTGCCATTTGCAACTAGTCTTGCCTTATACCTCTCTAAGTCACCACTGTCTCTGAACTTGTGACGAAATAGCCACATACACCGGATAACATTCACATCAGCTGGTCTAGGTACCAAATCCCAAGTGTTCTGCTTGGTTAAAGCGTTAAACTCTTCGCACATGGCCGCATTCCAATTGGGGTCCAGTTTAGCTAGTTTTGGATTCTTTGGAATGGGTGATAAGGTTTGTGTGGAGAGATTGAAGTGAACCTTGGGTTTGAAGATCCCGTGTTGTGCACGAGTCTCCATGCGGTGAGGGGGCTGCAGTGGGAGGTCGGAGTAGGCGGTGGGTTGCGGGGTGGTTGGCGGCGGTGTTCTTTGCGAAGCGAGGAGACTCGACAGTTCTTTGGTTTTGCCGGATCGAGGCGATGTGAGTGGTGCATTAGACTCAACAGTGCGGCATAGGTGGTGTGGGAGCTGGGTGGGTGGTAGCATTCTTTGGGAGGATCGAGATGACCTTCTTTGGAGGCGGCGATGGCGTCGGAACAGTGAGCCGCTGGCTGCAGATTTTGGATGACCAGGAGACAAACTCGGTTCATCGAGAAAGATGTAATCGGTGGTCTGAAATTTCGAAGATTTGAAAAAGGAAAGGTTGTCTCGTTAAAGGTAACGTGACGGGAGACGATGATTTTGCGAAAGCAATGTCATAGCACAAGTAGCCCGATGATTAGGAGATAGACCAAGGAAGACACATGGAAGAGTGCGAGGGCAAGTTTGTGGGTGCGATGGAGGCTATGTTGGGGTAGCATAAGCATCCAAAAATACGTAGGTGATCATATGATGGCCGCCACGGTATAAGATTTCTGTAGGGGTTTTGTTTTGGAGTGTGCTAGTTGGTAAAATATTTAGAAGGGATTCTACCATTTTGACAAAGATAGACCCAAAAAGGCGGTGGTAGGCGGGCATGAAAGCAGTGTGCGGACCATGTTATTGATGGTACGTATAATTCTTTCACCTTTCCGTTTTGGGAAGAAGTATAGGGACAAGAAAAGCGGAAAACCATGCCTTGTTTAGAATGAAATTGTGAAATGCCGAGTTATTAAATTCACGTCCATTATCACATTGGAATGATTTAATAGGTTTTTCAAATTGTGTCTTAATGAATTTTGAAACTCGAGGAATTTTGCAAAAACTTGATTTGAATTTCAGTGGGTAAATCCAGACAAAGTGTGAAAAATCATCCAAGAATACTAGATAGAATTTATGACTCAAAGAGCTAACAATCGGAGATGTCCACAAATCAGCATGAACAATATCAAAGGGAGAAAAAGTAACACTGTTTGATGACATAAATGGGAGACGAGTATGTTTTCCTAGTGGACAAGAAAAACTGTGTTGGGCAATTTTCCCATTATTACATTGAATACGCTTAGAAGTCCTAAGAAAAGTAAAAACTGGTCTCCGGGGTGTCCGAGTCGGTTGTGCCAAGTTGAGGGAGAGATCGCCGCAAGGGATAGAGGTGCTTGCGGTCTGACAGCGGAAGATTGAGTGAATGGGTAGAGGTCTCCCACACTATTGCAGCGTGTAAGAATTTTCCCCGTATTGAGTTCCTTCACAGAAAAACCAAAAGGGTCAAATTCGTCACATACATTATTATTGCTAGTGAATTTTCTAACAGAAATTAAGTTTTTAATGATGTTAGGTGTGTATAGGACGTGGTTTAGGGAGAAAGGTGGATGTGGATGTTTGGTGTGTGTGTTACCGTAACCTTCAATTGGAATGCGATTACCATTGCCGACAGTAATAAATTGAGGACACTTTAGCCGACGTAGTTGAGATAGGTTACCTGGCGCCCGGGGGTGGTGAGATGGGGCTCCGGTGTGCATGTACCAATTGTCGCTGACCGTTGAAGGTTCACGGTGGTGTATGCCTGGCCCAAATCGGGCCGGGGCCGCTGGTCAGCTGCAGTCTTCTTCTTCTTCCGCTGGATCGCAATGGTCGCCGCTGGATCATGTCAATCAGCTCGCTCGCTGCCGCCGCGGGCTGCCTGGTGGCTGAGGCGAGGCCCAACAGGCCGCCGACCAAGGCCGCTGAACTGGGCCTGCACTGGTACGAGCATGCAGGCGAGGCCTAGTTCTGCTGGTTGGGCCATCGCCGCCGGTTAGACCATCGCTGCCGCCCGGTCGGGCCGTTGTCGATCCATCGTTGCGTTGGCCCTTTCCGCGGCCCTTGCCTTTATTGTTGCGACCTCTGCCGCCACGACCTCCGCCGCTCTGCCGCCGCTGCCGCCGCCGCCGCTGAATCTGGCCGTTGCCGCCGCAGTGTCGCCATCCCGTCAACGGCTAACACCTTTTGATTATGTTCCTCTTGTTTAGCACGTCTAGTTTCTTCCAACAATAGTTGTGAACGTGCCTTGTTGAAACTTGGGAGAGGGTCGGCTTGTTGAATCATTGTTGCGAGTGTGTCATATTCACCTTTCGGTAAACCCGCAACAAGTTGAAGCACCATCTTGGTTTCTGAAACAGAAGTCCCGACGTTGGATAGTTGATCGGTTATGAGTTTCAGTTGCTTACAATATTCGGACATGTTGTTAAAATTCTTGAGGCGGGTATTGTTGAAGTGCTCTTCCAAATACACAAAGTATTTTTATTGTCCTGAAAGATTTCTTCTAGCGGACCCAAAGTTCACGTGTCGTAGCACCGTTTTCATGATAGTGCATAATGCATCTTTGGAGATGGTGCCGTAGATCCATTGTTTGACGATGGCGTCAAGACGACGCCAGATTGAGTCTGTAACATCGGTGGGACGAGGAACAGATTCGTTAATGTGATCGAGCACGTTGTAGGCACATGCATGAATGTAGAATAGTTCCATCCACATGGAATATTGACAGTCTTCTTGGTCAAGAATTATAGGGATAAAATTCTTGATGTTGTTAACGGCGAATGCCGGATGAAAAGAAGATACTGAACGTTGAGAGGGGTTTTCAAGTGTGCCAGTGGATGAAACGGAATTTATGGGGGAAGACATGGTTGCTGCCTGTCGAGGGAAGGGAATTTTTTGGTTTGGCCGAAATATGGAGAAAGAAAATTTTTTTTTCTGTGAAAGCAGAAAAAAAATCTGATTTCGGCCGGGAATGAGGATTTAGGTTTTAGGCTCTTGATACCATGAACGATAGAATAATTTCCCTTAGGAATTTCTTTCATTATTCACAATATATATAGTTGTACAAAGGTTGATTCCTAATATGGTACGAATCCTAACTTACCTTACAAAGGTTGATTCCTAATACAATTAGAATCCTAAGTTACCTTAAATATACATTTATCATAATTACAAAATATACGACGAATATTCTGAGAATATTCGCTAATAATATTGCAATTAAAAAATGGGTTTAAGTTAGGCTTATTATCAGTATTTATATTTTTTACACTATCAAAAATTATATTATAATCCAGTTAATTGCCTATTTGAATTTTTAATTTATTAATGAGAATTCAACTTTCCACCTCTTTTTACCGGTGAAAGGCTTATCTACCTTCTATATTTACACTATCAAATCAATGATAATATGACATGTATACACTTTTAACCAACACGATAAAATACACTAATTTAATATAAAATTTGATGTGAACAATATTTTTACTTTAATCCATATAAAATAAAATAAAAAAATAAAATATGCGAGTAAACCTTCTTAAAATGTGAATCTAACCGAAGGCAAAGCAGAGTATTTGACCTGAAGAGGTGCCAGATACATTGAACCTGGACATACTCACTATAGGTTTATAAAACCTCCTCCAACTCCACCGTTTTTTTTACATCATTCCAAAGTCCAAACCACAAAACAAAGCTACCTTCGTTCCTACTAAACCCGACATTTTTGGGCACCAAATTTCATTCAATAATATTTCTAAAATGGCTCCGACTATAGCACTTCCCTTCTCCGCCAAAACAAAACCCCACCACCACCACCGCGGCGAAGTCTCCACCGCACCAGAATCCGAGGTGCTTAGAAAAAGAAACAAAGAGCTAGAGAAGGAATTGAAGAAGAGCGTAGAAAGGGAGGAGAAAATGCGAGAGGAGCTGCAAAAAACATGGAAAAGGCTGAAGGTGGCGGAAGAAGCGGAGGAGCGACTTTGTTCTCAGCTAGGAGAACTTGAAGCTGAGGCTGTGGGCCAAGCACGGGCTTACAGGGCCCGTTTAATCAATTTAATGAAACAACTTTCAGAGGCACAAAAACTTCTTCAATCATCGTCGAAAAATATTGGCCTTGAAATAAAAGTGTAAAATTAATCGCGTGTGAAAAATTACTGTACTATATATGCATGCACCTAGCCTAGGTATTTTTTTTCATTTTCCGGGTGTTGGTGTTTTTTTTTTCCACATGATTTTCAAATTTTATTTCCCCCCTCCGAGGTGTAATTAAGTTTTTTCTTGTATATTAGATTAATGGTCTTCTCCTTAATGATATTGTGCGGGAGGTTTATTTCCTCTGTCTCATTCCTTATCTCAATTTATGTGATATTTTTTTCTTTTCTATCGGATCCAAACATTATTTAAACTTTGATCAGTAATTTAAAATATTTATTTCATCATATTGACATAAAAAAATTACATCATATATTTTCCGTACAATTTTTGAATATCTAAATTTATGTAATAAAATATTGGATTGACCTAATTTAATTTAGATCGATAAACAAAAAAATATCATATAAATTGAACAGAATATTATTTCCAATACATAATTTGATGGTGATGGTATAAAATATCATATAAATTAGGATAGAAAATATTATTTCAAGTGCATGATTTGATGGTAATTGTATAAAATATTATATAAATTGGAAGAAAGAAAGTATTATTTTCAGTGCATGATTTAATGCTGATTTAGATAAATTGGAAGAAAGAAAGTATTATAAATTGGGCGGTGCATGGTTTGATGGTGATCGTATATTTCTGTAGAAAGATCTTCTCTGGTTGATTTTTCTTTTGATATGCAGAGAAATAGTCACATGTACGCAAGGAATATTGAGCATCAGCAAGAAGCTGGCAGGACAAAGTTAGGAATAATATATGTTACGTGAAGTTATCATATGCTAAATGTCAACATGACAGGGGAAAAAACTTCCCACTCCCCCGGTCCCTCCCGCCTAAAATAGGTGTCATCTTAGAAAAAACGATTTATATGAAGATAAGTGTTATTTTAAAAATTCTGAATTCAAGATAAAAATTGTCGAAGTGATTCCAACTATGTCCTTAGCATTAAAAAAGTAGTCCTATTTAATATTGCTCAATTTATAAATATCTTTTTATAAATAGAAGTGTAGCAAGCTTCACGTTATATTTATTGATTTCTCAAAATGAGTAATTTTTGCTAAGTTAATACTTATTTTGAGACGGATGAAGTATTATATATACACGCAAATCCCTGTATACTTCACTTCGCCTAAATTAAAGAACCTCCTGACGTTCAAATGTCATGTGGTAGGATTTACTCCCTCCCTTCCATTTTATGTGATAGTACTAGTTTCTTATTAGACTTCCTCTCCAGGACTTCGGAAATGAACTTTTAGAACACCAATAGACATTAAATGATCTAAGTATAGATTATTCTTCTCATTTTATCTTTATGATAAAGTTTTTATTGTTACATAAATATTATGGTATAGTATATACTTATTATAACAAGTTTTAAAACTTTTATAGCCACTCAAATGTTATGTTATATTTAAGATATAGGTTTCAAAAGTGTTCATCTCTTTTTAAAATTTTATACCCAGTCAATTGTTTCACATAAATTAAAACAAAAGAAGTAAATTATATGCATTTACAATATAATATTTTTTCCTATAAAAGTTAGTAGTTGCTTCTTTTTACATATAATTACTTCTTACATAACCACATAATGAAAAAATATTAAAGGTGAGTTAAAAGGGAATTGAAAGAAATAATCCCTCGATTATTCTCATTAATGAAAGACTATATTTACAATTTACAATTTCCATAATAGGAAAGTCTTATTCCTATTCTACTCCCAAAATTTTATTCTACTTATACTATAATTATATAATTATGATAAGTGTATAATTCTAATTTAATACAAAATCTATGTTACTAATATACACCAAACCGTGATATACAAGTTATGTATATCACAGACTGCTACTATTTATCACACCCCCGCAGTCATAGAGGACGGTCTTCGTCACTGAGACTGTTCTTAAAATTTTCAAAAAGGACCGAGGGAAGACCTTTGATAAAGATGTATGCAATTTGATACCTAGAAGGGACATGACAGACGCGTACTTATCCATGAGCTACCTTTTCGCGAACAAAGTGGATATCCATCTCTATGTGTTTAGTGCGCTGGTGTTGAACCGGATTACCAGAAAAGTAGATGGCACTAATATTATAACAGTAAACCAATGTAGCTTTCTGAATAGGCCAATGAAGCTCTAAAAGAAGATTACGTAACCAACAGGATTCAGAGATCACATTGGCTACCCCTCGATACTCGGCCTCTGCACTAGAAGGTGATAATGTAGACTGACGCTTCGCAGACCATGAGACCAAGTTATTATCAAGAAACATATAATAGGCAGGCGTGGAACGTCTGGTGTCTGGACAACCACTCCAAATCAGCATCTGTATACGAGACAAGTGTAGACGTCGATAAAGGATATAAATGTAAGTCATAGTCAAGTGTCCCCTGGATGTATCGAATAATGCGTTTGAGCGCATTCATGTGTTCAACCCTGGGATCATGCATAAACAAGAACACATGTTGTACGGCATACATAATATCTGATCTCGTGAAAGTAAGATACTGAAGGCCCCCTACAAGACTGCGATATCAGGTCGGATCCTCATAAGGTGAGCCAGTCGCAGCACCCAGCTTGGGTTTAGTATCAACTGGAGTGGAAGTAGACATGCATGAGGACATACCAGCTCGCTCAATGATCTCAGCTGCATACTTCCGTTGTGATAAGAATAACCCACATACATAACGAGTGACAACAATCCCTAAAAAGTAACTCAAGGGCCCCAAGTCTTTCATAGCAAACTCAGAGTTGAGCATGGTTATGATAGACTGGCGCAAAGCATCAGAAAAGGCAATCAAAATAATATCATCCACATATAATAGTATATAAGCCAGTGAAGTACCATGACGATATATGAACAATGAGTTATCAGACCTGCTATGAGAAAACCCAATAGTCGAAACATAGTCTGCAAATCTCTTATACCAAGCTCGCGGGGCCTGCTTAAGCCCATACAAGGACTTCTTCAATAAACATACATGATGAGGATATCTGGGATCTCAAAAATCCAAAGGCTGATGCATGTAAACTGTCTCCTTAAGATCACCATGGAAGAAAGCATTCTTCACATCTAACTGATGAATGGGCCATGCCTTCGAAGAGCCAATCTGAACACAATGCGAATGGTAGCCGGCTTGACCACCAGACTAAATATCTCACCACAATCTACACCAACCTGCTGAGTCTTACCCTTACCTACAAGACGAGTCTTATGCCTCGCAAAAGAACCGTCATAATTTTATTTATGAGTAAAAATCCACATAGATCGAATAATATTAACACCAGAGAGACGGGGTACCAACTCCCACATCTTATTATCAATAAAAACATTATATTCGTCGGTCATAGAAATTTTCCAATTCGGATCATTTAAAGCAGACACATGATTACGGGGTAGAGGGATTTAGAGACATTAGAATGGAGATTAAAATGTCTTTTCGGTTTAAAAATACCCTGCTGACTACGAGTAACATGTGTATCACTCGGGGGAGAATTGGGTGAATTTTGGGAAATACGGGACTGGGTGGCAGACTGGCCAGCAGGCCCAAAACTGGAAGCAGTAATTGGTGGTGGACAGAGAACTAGAATTGGCCCAGAAGCCGAAAATGGCCCAGAAGCAGGGATAAAACTGGGCTGAGTATTCGGCCCAGTTGCTGGACCAGTGGCTGGTGGGCTGGGCAGAGGCGTATGGACAGTAGAACCAGCGGGCAGTGGGCCCGCTAGCGGATTATGGATGCGGGACAAGTCCGATAAATGGTGGATAACATATGGGGAGACATCGTCATCCAAAAAATTATTCGAACTAGGCACGGGACTACTTACTTTAGCAAACGAAAATTGGGTTCCATAAAAAATAACACGGAGACTAATGATGATTTTATTAGATAATAAATCAAATCATTTGTAACCACGATGATTAGACGGAAAACCCAAAAATACACAAGGGGTAGAACGGGCCTGAAGTTTGTTAATTGTGGTTGACGGAAAGAGTGGATAACACAAGCACCAAAGACCCTAAGATAGAGATACGGTGGAGTCTTATTATTATATAAGATTTGAAGAGGGGATGAATATGTCAAACCTTTGATAAAAGTATGTTAAGAAGATAAGTAGTCATTTGTAGAGCGTGATGCCAAAAGGAAGGTGGGTACAGAAGCATGGACCATTAAAGTTCGGACAATATTATTAATGGTACGAATTTTTCGTTCAACTTTTCCATTTTGTGAGGAAGTATGAGGACAAGAGAAATGAAAAATTATGCCATTAGTGTCACAGAAATCCCGAAATAACCCATTATCAAATTCTTTGTCATTATCACAATGTATATTTTTTATTTTCCGATCGAACTGGGTACGGATGAATGCGCTAAATTTTAAAAATGTGCAAAAAACTTGTGATTTTTTCGCTAACGGAAAAGTCCATAAAAAATTATCCAAAAATAGTACATAATAATGATGGCCCATAGAACTTAAAACGGGGGACGTCCATAAATTGATATGAATAATATCAAATGACATGAACGTACGAGAAGTAGAGGCTACAAATAGTAAGCTAACATGTTTCCCTAAAGAGTAGGATTAACAAATTGGAGTACTACGCTTACCCTTACAAGAAATAAAATTGCTTTTATCTAAGGAAGACAAAATGGAAGATTCCGGATGACCTAGACGTGCATGCCACAAAGAAGGAGCAAGAGCAGCAGAAGTAGATGACAAGGCTGGACTCGAGAGACCGGACGTTGGCATGATAGGATAAAGATCCCCATACTTTCACATCTCATGAGAGGAATTCCCGTCTTGAAATCCTTCACAGAAAATCCAAAAAGATCAAAATCAACAGAAACCCAATTATCAGTGGTGAATTTACGGACATACACCAAATTTTTAATTAAGTTAGGGGGATGGAGGACATTTTTCAAGACAAGATGTGGATGGGGAGGAGACAAAATTTTATGACCATAACCACGAATTGAAATTGAGTTGCCATTACCAACAATTATGCCACGAGTATAGGTCAAATTGGAATAAGACGAGAGAGTACCTTGGTCGGACATCATGTGAGAGGTTGCACCGGTGTCCATGTACCAATTTGCGTCTGGCGGATTTAATCCAAGAGTGTGCATTGCGACTTCAATGTTAGTCAGGGTGGGGCCCGCTGCATGATGGGCATGTGGAGGCCGGGGCCCAAGCACACCGCCTTGCTGCCCCGACCCATAATTATTGTGGAATCTACTGGGCCGAGAAAACTGTTGGGCATCCCAATTTCTAGGGGCTGGAAATGTTGTAGCATAGGGGCTGTTGGGCCACTGCCCATTGGCCCAGGCCCACTGCCAAGGAGCCCATGGCTGGGACTAGTGGGACGGTGGCCCACTACTGCCTGGACGGGGCCCACTGTTATTAATCTGGCTACCGCCACCACTGTCGGAACCTCTGCTTTTGCCCCCGCGGTTTTTGCCATTATTTTTTTGAGTATTCTTGCCGCCATCGTGAGCACGGTGTTGGACCGAATGATCAACAAAACCTGGAGAATTAGTGAAGGACGTCATCATGATCACGGGACTAGCGCCGGTAGCCGCCTTTTTGGCCAAGCCAGCTTTTTCGAGCGTAAGCATGGAACGAGCCTGATAAAATTGAGGAAGAGGATTGCTTTGTCGAAGAAACGTGCCAACACCACTATAGGCCTGCAACCATTTGTAGGACCAAACGATCATTTGTAACCGGTACGCCAACGTTGCGGAGTCGGTCCGCTAATTCTTTCAATCTTTTGCAATAAACTGAAACGTTCAGGAAATCTTCTATGTTGACGTGGGAAAATTCTTGCTCAAGAGTAACAACCCTATAATTTTGATTTTCTTGGAATATATCACATATTTTATCCCAAGTAGCCTTCGCCGTAGCGTCAGGCTCAATAATCGTTTGCAATAGGTCGGTAGATATAGTGGAGTAAATCCAGTGAAGAACGGTAGCATCAAGGGTTGTCCATAATTTAGGATCATCCTCGGGTTTAGGCATCTCCGTATCAGCAGGAGCCGCAGAGATAATGTGATGGAGGACTTGATGCGAGCATGCGTGAACTTTGAACAGTTCGGCCCACGTCGCGTATTGGACGTTTTCTATTTCAAGAACGATAGAGATGTGGTTCTTGATGTTAGAAACAGTAAGGTGGGGGTGGGGGGGGGGGGTGAAACGTGTTCTTAGCCATATTAGCAACGCAAAACGTGGTGGTGGGATTTGGAAAAGAAATTTGGGAAGGGAATTTGCACCGAAACTGAGAGTAGTGGCTCAAATTTTGATGCACGAAGAAGAGAAATTTTTGACCTGAACTTCTGATACCATAAAAGAAATAATCCACCGATTATCCTCATAGAATAAATCCTTGCTTACTGCTCTCCTTTAATATGATATAATATAACATTTAAATACCTAAGCCTGCTATTCTCATTGTATTTAATATAGATTTTTTATTATTCAGTTGTTTTTGGTTTTTAGCTTTAAATTTAATTTTATTTTTTTTACTTCATTCAAATATTAAACTTATGTGAATAGGTAAATTATTTAACTTAACTTTTAGTTGAACTAATACTTCCTTTAAAGTAATCTTGTTTTGATATAGGATGAAGTATTCGGTCTAAATTGCCTCTAACCGATTATAGCAATTTTACATCGCCACTGCAATAACTTGCTTCTCTAAACTCTAGAATCTAGAATTCTCCTTCTTTATCTGATCAATTTCGAAAAATTGGTTTAATAAGTCCAGAGATATCAAAAGAAAAAAAGACCCCCCGGGGGGGTATTATGTCGAGAAGAACAGACTCATATGAAAGTTCCCCAGAAAAAAATGGTTGTTGTTGAATCAGTTGTGAAATACGCTCTTGCTCACGAATCTGTTGTTCTAGCTCAGACCAGGCTATCTCCGAGAATAGCCGGAGACAAAAGATTCATACGAAAAAACATTCTATTTTAAAAGAAAGAAGATTTATATTTTTTTAGCATCACCATACAAAAGGATATTGTATTAATTAAGAAGGTCAAATAAAAATACAAAAACATAGTACTTTTAATTGAATTGATTTAGTTAACTAAACACTTCATCCGTTATGTTCATTGGCTCAAAAAGATCATGCTCCTATTCATCATCATTCATTGTGCTGTGCAAAACAGATTAGAATAATTATTGAACCAAAAAAGAAATAAGATTTCAAATAATGGGGTTTTAAATCCGATTATATTATGATTTATCTCATAATCTACTATATCCACTGGTACTTACAAATAACAAATATTGCAGTAATAATATTTACGGATAGTAAGATACGACAAGCTTTAATATAATACTGCATCCACTTAGGCTTAAAAAACTTACAACATTACTTGCAATAATAAGATATAAAATATAAAAAGTATAATTGACCCCGAAAAATTGAAAGTAATTCTGAATTAATGTTAATTACCTGGGACTAGGGCTTATGATCCGGTAGAACAAAAATAACAAAGGCGCTCTCCTAACCTAAGCAAGCCGCGGAGTCGTAGACCATTACTTTAAAGACGGGATGGAATCTTTCTTTCTGATCCTAAGCTGTGAACTCATGGTCAAATGGCTTCCCCCTTTGACTTGAGCATTGAATTGACTCTTCTTCGATAGCTTTCAAGCGCTGAACCCGATCCAATTCGTTTCGTAGTCGTAGCTTATTGGCCTGAGATTCTCCATTGAGTGGTTCGT